>JAPCYS010000978.1:0-62520 GCA_028641055.1 Alopecurus myosuroides
GAAGCCATCTTATCTAAACCATATTTCCTACAACTATGATGATCATCCACTTGAGAATGATATAATCATACTTGTATAGAATTATTCTTACTCAATCTGAGTAAATCTACTTATCTATTATCTTTATACCTAGGTATGAATAGTTATAAGTCTAGCATGTATCAGTTTCAATAAGAAAAAGAGTTCTGACATAGTCAGAGATGATTAAGTTAAAGTGATGATTACCCCATTCTATGAATGTATAGGATGGAGTAGAACATGATATTGAGTTAGTATAGGAGTCATCAAAAATGGATGTTGAGAATCCTTAATGGTTATTATAAGCCATGGTAACTATGGGGTACCTACCATATCCTTAGTTATCAAGTCCAGAGGTGAATCACTATAGCATAGAATAGAATTAGGAGAAGGCATCAGCATTGATGGAAGCTACATTACTACTCCTACGATGTGATCAACACCATGAAGGATCAACCGATACCATGAGAAGCTTATCATAATCAAGATGAAGTAATTGAAATACATAATACATAGTTCTATATGAAACCAAGTTAGACAACAACTACTATAGGATCATTTTGTCTTGGTTTATTCCATTGCACTAAGGCATGCAATTGGAGTAATTACCTGGGCAAAGAGTGGTTGTGTAGAATTGGATTACATGGTACTATATACCTACTGGTAGTGTATAGCATTTAAGAGCCATGGTACTGGAGATGTTTTACTCTAAGTACTTTTATTTCACAGGCTTTTGATGCATGAGTGTTATATAAATGCATTTGGGATTTATTGCATCTTATCTGGATCTTTGATTGACTAGATCTATGCATGAAGATTGAACTTGATGTGCAAATGCATGTGCAAACACTAAGTTCTTTCTTGATGTTACTGGTCTAGAGGGTATATGATTAGTTTGAGAGCGATCTGAAAACTCAACTGATTGAAGCAACTATCAAAGTACTGGAAGACCAGGAAGTCAAGAAGGCATAAGTCAATAAAGCTACTGATGGGAATGGACCACATCCCACATCTTGTTTGGAGTTGGGGATATACTTCATCAACACATGGAGATATACTACAAGTGATAAGAAGAAAATCACATGAATAGTATATCCTATAAGGAAACATGTAGAAGTTTGATAAATAAACTTATAGGGTCATTCCATAGAAGTCAAAACCCAAAGATATAGAAGGACCATAGGAAGTAACCAGAGGAATAGGTTATAGTCACCTATAGGAAAGAGTTAAAACTCGAGGAAACTTGAAGATATTTTCACTAATAATTGAGTCTAAGTGAGTGTACACTACTTTGTACAAGTTTCTTTGAAAAATATTTATCTTGAGACCATTAGACTGAACCAAATGGAGTCCAAACCATAGACAATATCCAGTGTATCAGAAGAATCTTATGGGTTATTCATCACCTGGTGGATATACCAAATGTTCTTCAGAAAGTTGTGAGAGGTAGGAAACCATATCTATCCATCGGAGAATGAGACTTGGTATCCACTATGTGGTGGAAATACCACGTGTTCTTCGTGAGACTATTAGGAAGGCCTAGTGACAAGACAGAGTTGTCCTAACAATTGGCTTAGTATTAGATTATTATGCAAGACAGTAGAAGGTGAACAATCAAGACAAGAGGCTACACATGCCAAGGACAACACAAGAAAACAGATGTGAGGATTCAACGGTCTACAGAAGTTCTCTCTACCTATCTTTACGTGAGAGAGGTTGAACTTCGGGACGAAGTTCTTGTTAAGGGGGAGATACTGTAACATCCCAGTGTTTGGGAGGTTATAAGGATCTAAATTTAATATGTGCATTTGCAAAACATGCATCTAAAAGTACGGGAAATTTTGGCGCGAAAGTTTAAACGAACCAAAGTGACCAATGTTTCACTTGACATGATGAAATAGGTCTAGTTCATCTAGTCAGGAGTTCATTTGGAGTGATCTTTATAACATTGTATCTCTACAAACTAAATCATTTGATAAGACAAATCATAATTGGTTGTGACCAACACAAATTCTCAACCACCTAAACCTCAAGTCTATAAGTGACTTGGGATAATTCACTAGGTATCTAGAACTCAAAGAGGGGTGAGTATCCAAATCAAGCATCTGATGATCATACTTCCACCAACAAGTACTACACAATTGAACCATCTCATCAACAGAGGGGTTATGTTCTCTCAAACAATAACTCTTAAGTTATAAACCATCCACACAACATCTTTCTAAATTATTTTGTAACTACTAAGTGAATCATCACAAGTAAATAACAAAATTTCAATAGAACACAAGTGATAGAAACAAGTATTAACTTAAACCCCACAAGTGGGAAGTGACATAATAATTGTATTAACATATTTATGGAATATGTACATATCTCCTCAACCATAAAAGAAGTACCTAAGAGAAGATATAAATCTTCTTAAACTACTGTTAAACCTTGATCATCACACATGATATTCCCAAATCTCTATATCTGCATTATGAATGACAAAGTTAATAAAGGGATGAATATAAAGTAGATCATGACACCTGGGAGAACAAATAACAACTATGACATAAGTCATTAAACCTCAATAACCTTTTTATGCTCATTGTCTTATTCATCCTATACTAGTGAGCACATGAGCTATGAACACATCAATAAACCATTTGATCAACTCACTATTAAGTCATCATTCCACAAACACTTCACATTTCTATCCACATCAATTATCAACTAGAGTATCTCTGGATACAAGTAAGAATAACAACAAGTATAAACTCTATCAGAGGAATTGAATGGAAAGCTAAGTAAAACTAATCATGTATGAGACAAGTACATATCTTTTGGGAAATAAACAAGAAGTATATGTAAGGATAATAAAAGCATGAAGTAACTCTTAATCTAGATCTTGTTATGTTGTCAAGACCATCCTATCTTGTTTCCCAATCTTCTCTAAGTCATTCTACAAGTGAAGCAACCACAAGAAGAGAGGAACCACCACCAGAAGATCTTCAAGAAGATTATTTAGAGTGTTCCAGAAGTGTTATTCCAATCTATTATAGGAGTACTTGGAAACTCTTATATATTGATCTGATATTATTAACACTCTTGAAACAGTGTGATACTCCAATGTTAGTGTTATATAGAAGCAGTTTGGTAACAAGTTTCTAGACCTTGTTAACAGATCACTTTTGTATACTCAAACACTTGAGTGTTATACACAAACAAACAGAAGGTTGAATAACCTAGTACATCTCAGTCTCTTGTATATGAAGAGTAATTTGGGGACAAGCCTTGCAAACTTGTCAACAGATTCTTCTTATATGCTTAAGGCTAACTGATGACATAAACTACACCTACACTTCTTTTATCATTAACCAATAGAAAGAATAACACTAAGGAAACAAGGAACCACAATATAATCATCTAAGTAGAATCTTTGCTTGGAATAACTGTTTGTTCTCACCACAAGGGTGAGATAGTTGAAGATTGAATCCAAGAGATGATATTACTTGCAATTGATACAAGGTGAAAACAGAAGACTAGTGGCAACTAGAGAGAAGAACATCAAGCAACAGAAGAGCACAGGAATCAACACTGCCTCAGTAAGGGAGCATAAGTATTTATCCAGTAAATCATTAGGATATAATAGAGAATCAATAACCTCTGTCAAGCTCCACAGAGATAAGGAACAAATAGTAACTCTCTTAGATGGAAACAAGTATCCATTAAGAAATAACAACAAGGTTTTGCATCCACATGTTTTGATATGTGGAGGTAAATGAAAACAAGCTTAATACCTTGTTTTCCAAATCCTTTTCATAGATAAGATTAACAGGTGATAATAAAAACTCAACTACATATAACCATGTAAATGATTACATGTTTTAAAACAACATTATATATTAACCACAATTGGAACCTATGTGGAAAACAAACAAATAAGCTCTCAAAAACCACTCATGTTTTCCACTTGGTCAAGTACTAAAAACAACCAACATGACTTGCACTTACCTGAGTAAAATGTCAACAAAATTTGATAGGAATTTAAATTAGGAAAATAACAAAGTCCATAAAACAAAACAAATCTATTTCTTACTCAAAAGCATTGGGTATGTCATGGAATAGAATATCCTAATTGGGTGCATTTCATCACTATGTATAAAAACACTACTCACTAGTGTTATCAAACCATTTTCCATAAGGGATTATTATTAAAAGTGTCCAACTATGATACACCACCTTGGTATCCACAAGATGGAGTGTGTACCTTTATTAAACATGCTTTACCGTAATTTTAAAAGCCATTAAATAAATTAAAAGAGGAGAAAACAAGAAAATCACTTAATCTAGCATCCTAAATAAAAAATATAAATATTCTTCAAATTCACCAAAACAAAATATGGTGAGTTGTAGAATTTGATAAGGAATTCAAATATATTTTTTATTAATTTTTCTGTTCACAAAAAAGCCCAGAGAACAACCTTTTCTTCTCAGTTTGTAAGGCAGAAGGACCTTTGTGTGAATTCTCAAACTTGTAGGGGGGTATTGAAAATGGCCTTTTATTTCTTTCTTCTTCCACCTCCAGCCAGAAGGCAGAGGCGGTGGTGGTCGAGTCATGTTCGAATTGCCACCTCCTGCTACCTCCGAATACAAGGATAAGAGCCCTAGGTGACGTCTAGATTGAGCGTTGCTTCCTCCTCTTGACCTCTGTCCCTCTCTGTATCAAACCGTAAGCAAATCCTAACCCTAACAGTAGATAGCCGCCGCTCACCGTCGTTCATCCCGGTCACCTCGAGTGGAATCGAGGCCATCATCGGGTGCGCCGTGGTTCCTTTTACCTCTCCACCAAACTTCATTTGCTGGGAAGGCCGGGAGCCGGAGAATTTCTCCGTTCCCTTTGCTGTCCGCTCCGGCCGCCGCGGAAGCTCGCCGGCGATTTCGACCACGCCGTGTCACCCCGACCACATCATCATGTTCCTGGTAAGCTCAGGCATCTTGTGGTGTTCTCGGTTCGGGATTTGAGGCCCTAAATCCTCTCTGTCACCGTGCGCCACCTCCGGCCACCACGGTTGGTCACCGCCGGTGACATTCCGGTGACCAATTGGTTACATCTCCGCCACCCGCGCGTTCACTAAGTCGCCCTCTAGCTATTGCACCAAATAAAACTCCGAAATTCATAGCAAATCGATGATTGCAATCGGGCAGGAGAAATCCTCTCCTGCGATGACATCACCCTGACGTCAGCATGATGTCAGGGAAGATTTTACTTATTCTTTTCCTTTTAATTTAGAATTAATCTGGATATGACAGGTGGGTCCCACCTGTCAACTTAATATTGGAAGAAAATCAATAAAATTAATAACTCAATAACTTTAATTCTGTAAACCAGAAAAATATAAATAACATATCATATTAATCAGAAAAATAAAATCTATTTGATTATGACATTTACAAATAAATTTGATAAAGTTTAAAAAATTAATATTTTCTTTAATTAATTAAATCATTTAAAATAAAGAAAAATAATAAATAATTCATAAAATCAGAAAAATACAAGTTATATACCAAAATGCTTAAAATGACAAATGAAACTCATCTATGATGTTTGCAAAGCCATTTGACCAAGGTTTCATGAGTGCAATATTTGCCTAGTCATTTAATTCATTTAAATTTAATAAAATAATAACTTGTTCAAATATTTTCATAAAACATCAATTGATATACCAAATTAAAGAGAACAAAATTTCCAACTCAAATATGTCAATTGTAAAACATTTTACTTAATTTCTAAACCTGCTTTTATAAGTATACTGAAAGTCTATACATAACTATTAAAAACCAGAGATGACTATCACGTCATTATTTTCCTTATTGATAAAACTCTCATGTTTTCGTACCTACTAAAAACCTATCATCACAAGTCATTAGCACGTATTGTGATGATGGAATTAGCTGTACTAGTTCATCATTTTAACTAAACTCATTGTCATTAGCTCTACACTTTTGGAATATAAAATCAAACATGTTTGTTACCTTTTTAATAATTGTTTACCAAGTGCTAATGTCTTGTTGCTTAACCATGTTATAACATTTCCACCTAAACATAATAACAAGTGTTTGTTCAATAAAAGTGAAACACACTTAAAGTCTAAAAGAAATCACAACATCACCACAAGTAATAAAACAACTCCAAGCCACCTAACAATTGTGTGAATACGTTATCGTTTCAAACGTGGCTTACACTTGTAAGCTGGGGTATTTTCCAGGGTATTTCGCGATGCATCTCATTACTATGCATGTATCATGTTGCCAGTGTTTTCTGTAGTCCTTACCGGGACTATTTTGCTATCTTTCAGATATTTGGATTTCTCTACTCGACCTCGAACCCCGAAGACCTGGATTATTATGGTTATTTCAATCTCAGGCAAGTTCATCACTTGCTCATATCCTTTGCAGTACTTCATAACAAACTAATTGTGAAAACCCTATCGTCTTAACACCTAATCTCAAAAGAATGCATGATCCTATTTTTATAATAATATGACTAATTGAATGACTACCCGAGTGGTAGTGTTCTGTTTGGTGGGCGGATGGAACCATGGTAAGATGAATAGGTCAAAGGAAGGTTCCATCTGCACGGGAACGTATTACCTAGGAACTAATCACAAATGCCGTCAGAACTCGGTGCGCCGTAAATACCGCGTTAACCATGGGTCTTCTATGGGGGGAGTAAGTCAGCCGTGATACTTCTCTCGTTCGCATGTCAACGGACTAACAGAGACGTACGCTGTAGGTCTTGCGAGACTACATGCACATGGGTGGGAGCCCTTACGTCCCACGGGCTCTGGGGTCTATGAGTGTCTGCCAGGGGCGCGTAGATCTCCATCGTGAGGGGTGGAATCAGGCGTTCAACCTGCTGGCAGAAATGGGTGGACATGCGTTGTGCGGAGAAGCACGGTTTGGCTTGGACCAACTACCGGGCCCCACACCTGAGTGGGAGTGGACAGGATCTCGAGCCTGGTTGTGCAACATGGTCTTGGTCATCCATGGGTAAAGTAACGCACCTCTGCAGAGTGTAAAAGGATGTGGCATGTTACCCCCTGTTCCGGGAAGGAACTGCGAACGCTACAGGAAAGGCAACTCCATGAAGTTCTAGTCCTGTGATGGTCTGGCGGGCATAGTTTTCAGAATTAAAAGCAACCTCTTGAAGAAAGATTTACAAAAACCTTGCATTACTTTATGACTCTTTCGAGTCTAAAGCTGTAGTTAGTGCATCAACCACCCACTATGTATCATGAACTTGCTGAGTAACGCTCGTTACTCATTCTATCCCGTTTGACCCTTGCTTAGAGTTGAAGCCTATGGAAGTCGGCACCGTGAAGCCATCTTTATCTTATGAAGCTAGGTGGAGTCTTATACTAATTATCCAGTAAAGCATCATCACCAACAACGCTGATGGAGGAGAAGCTATCAAGGTGTAGGTAGAGTCCATTCTTGGACTTAGCAATTACAAGCCATATTTTAGGGCTGACATCAGCCGTAGTGGATTAGTTCTGAGTTAGAGTTCTTCTCCGGCTTGGAGCTTCGAATTGCTTCTTCTGATGTTTCATTTGCAGGACATCTTCTTGATTCATCAGGGAGATTCTCAAGATTTTGTAATGAAGTTTGTATCCTATAGTTTTACCTGGTCCCGCTGTGTTTCTGTTGTACTACTCTGAGGGATGTAATATTCACGGATAAGTCCTTCTGTGAGTATTATGTCATCGACTTGCGCACTACACATGCAGTGGTGTGCTGGGTCACCACAGTGTTGTTCTTGAGGACATGGGAGAAGTCAAGTTGTTAGTAGTGAAATAATGTTGAATAATAATTAATATTTGATATTTAAGTTGTGGTGTTATTCTCCTAGTGGTGTCATGTGAACGTCGACTACATGATACTTCACCATTTATGGGCCTAGGGGAATGCATCGTGTATTTGACTACTAATTTTTGGGTTGCCGGAGTGACAGAAACCTAAACCGCCTTTAGGAAACCATTACACGAGGGAGCGTAGGATCCCGGAGTTTAAAGTTGTGGTTAGATTTATTTCTTAATTACTTTTTTATAGTTGCGGATGCTTGCAAGGGGTATAATCACAAGTATGTATTAGTCTTGGATGGGACGGTACATTAGCATAGGTTCAACCACACAACACTTATTAAAACACCAAAATTATTCAACTGCATGGGGAAAAAAGCACTTGACAGAAACCTCCTGTGTGTCTGAGAGAACGTTTGTTAATCATAAGTAAACTCACCGGCTTGTACTTTGCTGAAGAAAGGATTGGGCCACTTGGTGCAATTATTATTACTGCATTTCATTTACTCACACTTTATTTATCTGCAATATCAAAAACCCCTACAAATCTATTTTCCAATATTTACAACTATTCCTTCATCGAAACCGCTTCTCAACACCTTCTGCTCCTCGTTGGGTTCAAAACTCTTATTTATCGAAATTACTACGATACACCCCCTATACTTGTGGGTCATCAGTAACAGTTTTATAGTAGCAGTAGTAGTGAAATAACATTAGTAGTAAAATAGTAGCAATAGTAGCAATCATGAAAACAGCATGATAAAAATACCGTAGGCATAGAGGGTGGATGAACGGGTGTTGCAGGATAATATAGTTTATATAATAATTATAACGTGGTCATTGCAGATAGATAATAACAAAGCATCCAAGTTATAGGCAAACCATAAGCATCTGTTCTAATATAGTCATACGTGCTCGCAATGAGAAACTTGCACAACATCGTTTGTCCTACCAGCCCGTGGCAGCGGGGCCTCTAGGGAAACTACTGGTAATCAAGGTGATCCTTTTAATAAAGCACCAGAGTAAAGCATTAACACTCCGTGAACACATGTGATCCTCACATCATAGCCATCCCCTCCGGTTGTCCCAATTTCTGTCACTTTGGGGCCTCGGTTCCGTACAACAATGTGTGTAAACAACTTGCAGGTATGATGAAGAAACAAAATTATACTCATGAAACAATAACATGTTCATATATGAGATCATGACACTCGGTCCCAAAGTGACAAGCATTAAGAATAACAAGTTGCAGCAATGGTGTATAGCACTAACAACGGATACTAGGCACTATGCCCTAACAATCTGCCATTATTATATGAACAAAATCATCCAATCCCTTCCATCCCTCTCATCCTACAGCGGGGTTTACTCACAAATGGACGAGGGAATCAAGGATGGTTGATGGAGGAGGAGTGGCGGTGACGATGGCGATGATATCCTTCGAATCTGTGATACGTCATAAACGTATCCCTAATTTTTGATGCTCCATGATGATATTATGCCAATTGCTACATGACCCTTCTTTATGTATTTTTTATCGATTTTCCGAACTAACCTATTGACAAGATGCCACAGAGCCAGTTCCATGTTTTCTGCTGTTTTTAGTTTCAGAAAAGTTGTTCTGGAAATATTCTCGGAATTGGAAAGTTCGAAGCCCGGAAGTCCTATTTTCCCCGGAAGCATCCAGAAGACCGAAGAGCAGTCGAAGACGGGCATCAGGGAGCCCACACCATCGGGTGGCGCGACCCCCCTTGGCCGCGCCAGGGGGTGGTGTGGGGCCCCTGGACCTCCACCGCCTTTGCCCTTTCGCCTATTTAAGCCCCCCGGATGGAAAACCCTAAGCACCTAATCAAAATCCCCGAAAAAGTTCCGCAGCCGCTGTCACCTTCAACTCTAGATCAGGAGGGTTCTGGAGCTGTTTTCCGACACCCTATCAGAGAGGAAATCATCACCGGAGGCTTATACATCACCATGGCTGCCTCCGAGTGATGCGTGAGTAGTTCATCCCTGGACTACGGGTCCATAGCAGTAGTTACATGGTTGTCTCCTCCTCATATGCCTCCATGTTTAGATCTCGTGAGCTGCCTATCTTGATCGAGATTGATCTTATGTAATTCTATATGCTGTGTTTGCTAGGATCCGACGAATATTGACCTTATGGCAAGTTGATTATAGTCTTTATTGCATATGCTATTTGTGATCTTGCATGCTTTCCATTGCTAGTGGTTGCTCTGGCCAAGTAGTTGCCAGTGACTCCAAGAGGGAGTATTTATGCTTGATAGTGGGTTCATGCCTCCTTGTTGCCTTGCTCGAGTGACAGAAACGTGAAGGGAGAGGATGTGCTATTGCCATTAGGGAGAAAACAGCGGCGAGAGTACCCGCGTGTATAATCATTGCTTACATTACACACTTTGTTTAATGCAATTATCTGTTACTTGCAACTTAATACCTAAGGGGGTTCGGATGATAACCTGAGGGTGGATTATTAGTCATAGATGCAGATGGATGTCGGTCTATGTATCTTGTTGTAATGCCCCCACTAAATATCATAGTAATCATCATGTTATAATGAGCACTATGGTGCAACCTTTATTTGTCACTTACCCATCTGTAATTTGTTCACCCAACATGTTATTTTTATGGAGAGACACCACTAGTGAACCTATGAACTCCGGTCCATTTTCCACACTATTAAATAAACCACAACAATTTCCTGCTCTCTCTACTTTCTGCAAGCATACAACTGTTTTCCACACTATACGTCTAATCTTTGTTTTCAGCAAGACCGGTGAGAGTGACAACCTCACTGTACCGTTGGGGCAAAGTATTTTGGTTGTGTTGTTTGTAGGTTCCACGTTGTTGCTGACACCGGTGAAGCGCCAGCACCACCGTAAGTTGCATCAACCTTCTGAAGGTCCTCCTTCTCCTACTGGATTGATAACCTTGGTTCTTAACTAAGGGGAAAACTCCTACTGTTGTGCTCATCACATCCTCCTCTTGGGTATCCCAACGAGTGCAAGATCTGTACCATCAAGGACTTTTCCTGGCGCCGTTGCCAGGGAGAAGGAAGTCTTCTGGCAAGGAGAGTCTCTCACTCTCAACCTCTTTATTTTGTTTATTGTCTTGTTTTTATTCACTATATTGAAAACACAAAAAAAATCGTTTACTTCATAGTTGTTATTTATTTGCTTGCTATTGTTCTGCTAAAATGAGTTCCTCTGAGAATACTAAGTTGTTTGATTTTACTAGCACAAAGAACAATGATTTTATTTGCACACCTATTGCTCCTACTACTGCTTTCTATGAGATTAAACCTGCTTTATTAAATCTTGTGATGAAAGAACAATTTTCTGGTATTAGTACTGATGCTGCTGCTGCCCACTTAATAATTTTGTTGAACTATGTTAGATGCAAAAATATAAAGATGTATATGGAGATATTATTAAACTGAAATTATTTCTTTTCTCTTGGAAGAGCTAAAGAATGGTTGCTATCTTTGCCTAGAAATAGTATTGATTCATGGACTAAGTGTAAGATGCTTTCATTGGAAACTATTATCCTCCTGCTAAGATTATATCCCTAATAAGTGACATAATGAATTTTAAACAATTTGATAATGAACATGTTGCTAAAGCTTGGGAAAGAATGAAAACTATGGTGAAGAATTGTCCCACTCATGGACTGACTACTTGGATGATTATACAAACTTTTTATGCAGGGCTGAATTTCTCCTCAAGGAACCTATTGGATTCAGCTGCTGGAGGTACCTTTATGTCCATCACTTTGAGCAATGCAACAAAGCTTCTCGATAATATGATGATAAATTATTCAGAGTGGCACACTGAGAGAGCTCCACAAGGTAAGAAGATAAAATCTGTTGAGGAATCCTCCTCTTTGAGTGAAAGGCTTGATGCTATTATGTCTATGCTTGTTAATGGTAAAGCTCAAGGTTATCCAAATAATGTTCCTTTAGCCTCTTTGGTTGCTCAAGAAGAGCATGTTGATGTAAACTTTATTAGAAATAATAAGTTTAACAACAATGCTTATAGAAATAATTTTGGTGGAAACAATTACAAACCCTATCCTCCTAATAGTGGTAGTGGTTATTCTTATGGTAGAACTGTAATGCCTAGTGAGGAAAGGATTGTAGAAGTTGAAAAGGAAACTAAGAACTTTATGCAAATTCAATATGAACAAATAAGTTGTTTACTAAAACTATGGAAGAACAATCTGCTATGTTGAGAACTATTAGCCAACAAATTAAGAACTTAGATAGAGAAATGTCTGGT
This sequence comes from Alopecurus myosuroides, assembly GCA_028641055.1. Classification (NCBI taxonomy): domain Eukaryota; kingdom Viridiplantae; phylum Streptophyta; class Magnoliopsida; order Poales; family Poaceae; genus Alopecurus; species Alopecurus myosuroides. The sequence continues at coordinate 12,152 of JAPCYS010000978.1, forward strand.
TGGCAAAGTAAAATTTCAACTGATGAGGATAGTATTTTGGCCCTGTATGAGGCAAAATTTTCTTTGATCAATAAAATGGCTGCTAAAACTGAAAGCATTTAAGATAATCCTTTTGCTGCAACCAATGCTAATTAAGTTTGAATTGATGATAATGTTAGGTTGATGGCTGAATTACATGCTAGGTCGGAAAAAGATGATGAATTGGCTAGAAAGAATAATATTGCTAGAGTTTGACTATCACAACCACTAGTAAAACTGAAGTTCCAAGTGCTAGTAAACCTCCTACTATCAATGTTAAAGTAGTTGGTGTTAATAAATTCCCTACTCCTTTGGTGAAACATGCTAAATTGGCTCAAATTACTGAAACTACTTCTAATAAAAGTCCTGAAATTTTTAGAGATGTAGGAGATAATGGTCCCATTACTTTTGATGATAATAATTTTGATTTTGATGATTGAAATATCTCTGAAGTTATTTTGTTTCTAAAAAATCTTTCTACAAGTCCCAATGCTAGTGCCATGAATATGGCCTTTACTAAACATATTACCAATGCTCTCATGAAATTTAGGGAACAGAAGTTGAAACTTGAGACATCTATCCCTAGAAAATTAGATTATGGTTGGGATCCTATCATTAAGATAAAATTTAATGATTTTTATTGCAATGCTTTGTGTGATCTTGGTGCTAGTATCCCTGTTATGCCTCAAAAGCTCTATGATATTCTTGATTTACCACCGTTAGAACACTGTTATTTGGATGTTCATCTTGCTGATAATGCTAAGAAGAAACCTCTTGGTAGAATTAATGATGTTCTCATTATGGTTGATAATAACCTTTCCCATGTTTATTTTGTTTTTATGAATATTGAATGCAGTGCTTCTTTCCCTATTATTTTGGCAAGACCTTTTCTTAGAACTGTTGGTGCTATTATTGACATGAAAGAGGGGAGTATTAAATATCAACTTCCCCTCAAGAAAGGTTTGGAACAATTTCCTAGAAGAAGATGAAGCTACCCTTTGAATTCATTATTAGAGAAAAATAGGATGTTGATGCTTCTTCACTTGAAAATACTTGAGTTGATTTTTTATGCCTAGCTGAAAGGCGTTAAAGAAAAGCGCTACCGGGAGACAACCCGTTTTATTTCTCTGTTTTCATTCTGTTTTTCTTTGTTTTATTTTTTGTGCTTTGCACCTGGGTGTTGTATATTTCCTTATCAACCCCTCTGTATCTTTTCTTTTGTGTCTTTGTTGAGACAAGTAAAGCCTCTAGTGGAAAGTTAACACTATATTTCGGATTTCTGCGCAGAAAACAGATTTCTGGTGTCCACTGTTAATTCCGTTAAAATAAAATAAATTCAAAATGACCTGGAATTTTTTAATGCTTTTATTTACAACTTTTTCTTTACTTTTTTTATTTGAGCAAAAAAGATTTCTTGTTGAAAAAATAATCTCTGACTGGAATTTTTTATGCTTAATCCTGAGTTTATACGCAACTTTCTTAGTTTACCACTTTTTTTATTTGAGCAACATAAGATTTTTGAAAAAATAGATCTCTGACTGCTGTTCTGTTTCACAGATTTCTGCCAATTATTGCATTTGCATCTTAATCTCTTTCTTTTGTGTTCTTTTGAGAAAAAGTGTTTTAAAAGAAGTTGTGACAGTATCTAATGTGTTTTTATTTCTAGTCTTGTGTTGAAAATGAACCATGTGAGTTTATTATTTCGATTGCACCAGTCTTATATTTACTAATTGGAGACTCCCTACGAGGCTCCACGTTAATCCTAAAAACTGCGTAAAAATAGCCTTACGATCTCAGTTTTACGGTCTGGATTTAGTCCTAGAGAGTTTTGTGACTAGATTAAAATAATGGATTGGAGAGTCCGATGTCTACACGATTGGGTTTGAGAGATATCACGTACATGCTCTCTTTTTTAAGGTCGCGTCTAGTCACGCCGGGCATAAAACCCGACACCCGAACCCGATACCGAAAAACCCGAACCCGATCCCGAATTGCCCGAACCCGATAGTCCCGATCACTTTCTCGGTAGTTGTTTGGAAAACCCGAATTTATTTCAGGTAATTCGGGATTTAAGTATTGGCACCCGAACAGCCCGAATGTCCCGAAAATTAGAAAACCCATCAAGCACGAGTCCATTTTCCCTGGCCCAAACGCCCGAAGACTAGTCGCTCTCGCTCGCTACCTTCCTTTCCCCGTACCGTAACCCTATCCTCCTCAGCGCCATGTGTTTTTCCCCATCCTGCCCCAGGCTTGTAGCCGCCGCATCCCATAGACCGCACACCACATCTCCATTGATCTGCTACCGCCGTGCCCTACTGCCGCCTCGACGTCCCAAGCGAGACCTGGTGCACTACTGCCCGCCCGCGTAACTGCACTCCCCAGCGAGATCTGGCGCAGTGTCGCCCGCCCCAGCGCAAGGTGGCCGCGGTGATGTATCTGTGCCGATGAGACGACAGCGACCTGCACGAGTCTCAAGATAAATCAACATCCATCAGCATGGACATGACACCTTCATCATCCTCATTCTACTCAAAGACGGCCACAATGGTGGAGGTCAGGCTGAGGTGAAGCCGAGGGGGCAAGCTACACGCGCTGATTTTTTCTATCATTTTGTTCATACTACTTCGGGCTATCCGGGATTTCCTGAACCCGAACCCGAAATTTCGGGTGCCCGAATTATCGGGTAACAAAATTTGAGGAATTTTCGGGATTCATTTTTTGGAACCCGAAATAATTTTTACCCGAATTTCCCGACCCGAAATTTCGGGAAAACCCGAACGCCCAGCGTGAGCGTCTAGATTAAATAATAGATTGGGAGTCCCATGTCTACACGATTGGAGTTGTACATGCTGTTTTTTAGGTTATCACGGACATAAACACAAAGATTCTTTCTAAAAGTTCTAAGTGCACGTCCAAAAGACAGACTTGTATCGTTGATCTTACTTGCTAGCGCGTAAGGAGAGGTGTGCGTAGCCAGGAGAGAAATAAAAGCATCTTATTCTGAAAATATATCCTACGTGCACTATATATTTCGTGCATACAAATATTAATTGTTCATGCAAAAATTGTTTTTGTTAATATTTTCAGGACAACTTTTATTTCTAAATTTAGACAGCTAAGAAATTATAGAATTACCCAAAAAGTGTCTTTCAGATATTTTAAAAATATAGGACATGTAGAGTAGAATACAACAATGAGTCCATATAAATAAGCATGCATGTTTGTTGTCACGGATGGAAAAAAATTCTCTGCTTCTGAAATATACATGACCTTCTCAATTTCATGAAAACCATATATGGACATTGAATAAAAATATCTAACATTTGCAGGAATCATTGAGACAAAAATAAAAGTGTACTAGGTATTAAAACTATGAATAGATTTTAAAATTGTACACGTAAACTAGCTAAACATTAGCATAGAATAAAGACATATGCATGTCTCTATGCTTTCAATAAACAAGGAATATATTAGATGTTAATAAGAGAAATATTACAACTTCGAGAATTTTACACATATTCTAAATATATAATAATTTTAATAAGACAAATGCTTAATTGAATAAAATAAGAATCCCATACGGATGTACGGGTTGCTGACTAGTGTTGATAATGAAGAATGTGAGAATTTTTATGAAGGAAGTTTTCAAGGGTAAAGAGAAGAGGATGATATGATGTGATTAAGAAGAATGAAAAGCCTAAGCTTGGGGATGCCCCGGTGGTACATCCCAGCAAGTTCCAAGAAGACTCAAGCGTCTAAGCTTGGGGATACCCAAGGCATCCCCTTCTTCATCAACAAATTATCAGGCCACTTCTAGTGAAACTATATTTTTATTCGGTCGCATCTTATGTGCTTTACTTGGAGCGCCTTTTTTCGGTTTGCTTTTGGTTTTTCTTTCAGTTTGTTTTTACTTTTATAATAAGCTTGGTTGGAACCCAACATTCTTTTATTGGAGAGTGACACGCTCCGCTTTTTCATGAGAATACGTTGTATTTTAGTCTCTGTTTGGCTGCTGCATTTAATCAGCTCCTGTTTTGCATGCATCTCTTATCAGAGCTTTTAGTTTTAGTAGTGTTATTTGAGTACTCTCATGTTTGCTTGCTGTATCATAAAGAGTATTTTTGTTAAAGCATGTTTTGTATGATGCTTGTTGGGAGAAAGAAAACTGCTGCTTGAAGTAGAATTTATAACAGTACTAGTAGAAGCTTGTATAGATTGTGGCTAGAACTTTTTCATGCTATGCTAAATGTTAGTTTAAAGCCTTGTGGTTATTGAGTAGCATGATTAGCCTAAAATAGCTGAGAGTGTTTAATAGTATTGAAAGATTCATGAGTTGTTCTTGTCATAGTAAAGCATCAATATAGGTATTCTCTTTCGAATGTTTTATTTTGTTGACTTGACGCATGCTCACACCATGTTTATGACTACAAACCAGTCACGAATAGACTCCATGAAAACTTAGTTTTTGAACTTGTGATACTGCTTATGTTTTAATTAATGATGCTTATGTCTCTATGCATTATTATGGCTCTTATGCTCTCTTGATTTGTCGCTCCCAGTCTTTTGCTAGCCTCCACATGTACTGAGTATGAGCTCGAATCGTGCATCCAAACTAACTTAAACCAAAGTTTTCCCCATACCTACCTACATGTGGTATTTAACTCCCATTCCAAAGTAAATTGCTCATGTGTTACTGGCAGCGGGGTGCCCAGCCCCAAATTAATACAAACAAATTCTCTTCACTATTTTTTCCCCTGAACATATTAGTCAAAGCATAATTGTGTAAACAAAAGAGAAAGAGGGATGACCTTCTACACCAGTTGCATCCTTCACCATGGGAGCCGCTCTTGTGAATCCAGTTGGCTTGTGATGTACTGTATTGTCTGTTTACCATTCGTTGACACTATCACACCCCTCCTAAAATATAGACACTCCTCCACAAATGTCAAACTTTTAATACCTCTATTTATTAAAATAAAAAGCTCTAGCACATGAGTGATCCCTCCTTCCCTCTGGGAAGGGCCTTTCTTTTACTTTTATGTTGAGTCTCCATCTTCTAACTTTATGCACAGTTGAGAGAGCATTTTTGCCATTCTGAGTTCTATGTGCATTTTTCCCATAAACATCAATAATTACTTCATGATGTGATATCATTTCTTCTTAAATTATTTGTTCTAGTCTTCCTCTTGAACTTTGAAAGTGTCCTGGCATTTATGTTTTGTCCCACTCATAAGGACTAGCGAAATACCACTTTGCCATGTTTTCTCTATACCTGAAACAAACGTTTACCTTTCTTTGCATAATTATTCATGATCCTTTATTTGAGTTACTCTTCGTGATGCAAAGTAATTGCTATGCTTTATTATTAAAGTTTATTTATCATGCATGTGTTTAAAGTTTTATGATCTCAGCGTGCATATGCTTTTTACATTATATTGATCAAGTTTATGTTAGTAGCATGTCACCTCAGAATTATTGTTTTATCGTGTACCTACTTGAGGACGAGTAGGAACTAAGCTTGGGGATGCTTGTACATCATAAACGTATCCCTAATCTGATGCCCCATGATGATATTATGCCAATTGCTACATGTTTTCTCCCTTCTTAATGTCATTTTTATCGATTTTCCGGACTAACCTATTGACAAGATGCCATAGAGCCAGTTCCCTGTTTTCTGTTGTATTTAGTTTCAGAAAAGTTGTTTTGGAAATATTATCGGAATTGGAAAGTTCGAAGCCCGGAAGTCCTATTTCCCCGGAAGCATTTAGAAGACCGAAGAGGAGTCAAATAGGGGTATCACGGAACCCACACCATAGGGTGGCGCGCCCCCTTGGCCGCGCCAGGGGGTGGTGTGGGGCCCCTGGACCTCCACCGCCTTTGCTCTCTCGCCTATTTAAGCCCCCCGGATGGAAAACCCTAAGCACCTGATCAAAATCCCCGAAAAAGTTCCGCAGCCGCCGTCACCGGCAACCCTAGATCAGGAGGGTTTTGGAGCTGTTTTTCGGCACCCTGCCGGAGAGGAAATCATCACCGGAGGCTTCTACATCACCATGCCTGCCTCCGGAGTGATGCGTGAGTAGTTCATCCCTGGACTACGGGTCCATAGTAGCTAGAGATGGTTGTCTCCTCCTCATATGCCTCCATGTTTAGATCTCGTGAGATGCCTATCATGATCGAGATTGATCTTATGTAATTCTGCATGCTGTGTTTGCTGGGATCCGATGAATATTGACCTTATGCCTAGTTGATTATAGTCTTTATTGCATATGCTATTTGTGATTTTGCTGTGGTTGCTTTGGCCAAGTAGTTGCTAGGGACTCCAAGAGGGAGTATTTATGCTTGATAGTGGGTTCATGCCTCCTTGTTGCCTTGCTCGAGTGACAGAAGGATGTGCTATTGCCATTAGGGAGAAAACAGCGGTGAGAGTACTTGCGTGTATAATCATTGCTTACATTACACACTTTGTTTAATGCAATTATCTGTTGCTTGCAACTTAATACCTAAGGGGGTTCAGATGATAACCTGAGGGTGGATTATTAGTCATAGATGCAGATGGATGTCAGTCTATGTATCTTGTTGTAATCCCGCACTAAATATCATAGTAATCATCATGTTATAATGTGCAGTACGGTGCAAACTTTATTTGTCAATTGTCCAGCTGTAATTTGTTCACCCAACATGTTATTTTTATGGAGAGACACCACTAGTGAACCTATGAACCCCGGCCCATTTTCCACACCGTTAAACAAACCACAACAATTTCCTGCTCTCTCTACTTTCTGCAAGTATACAACTGTTTTCCACACTATACGTCTAATCTTTGTTTTCAGCAAGACCGGTGAGATTGACAAACTCACTGTACTGTTGGGGCAAAGTATTTTGCTTGTGTTGTGTGCAGGTTCCACGTTGTTGCTGACACCGGTGAAGCGCCAATACCACCGTCAGTGGCATCAACCTTCGGAAGGTCCTCTTTCTCCTATTGGATTGATAACCTTGGTTCTTAACTAAGGGGAAACTCCTACCGCTGTGTCACACCCTCCTCTTGGGGTATCCCAACGAGTGCAATATCTGCACCATCAATCCCCGTCCCTATAGGGTGACATAACCAGAACTTCTAATCCCCGAATTGGGTTTAGAGGTGGCGGCGGCGCTATGTGGTGTTTCTTTGGAATATGACAAACCCCCTTGATGTTTTAGGGTTATGGGGGACATGTAGTCGAAAGGGGATCCCGAGGGGGTGCCTCGGGGCCCCACACCACCAGATGGTGCGGCCAAGGGGGGGGGGCCAGGGGTGATGTGCCCCCCTCCTGGCCCCTCTCTAGGACTCCTTCTGGCTCCGGGGGTCTTCAGGTGTTTTAAGGTCTTTGGGATCTTTTCTGGGCATTTCCCCGAAAGTTGATTTTTCTGCACAAAAACAAGACACCAAGGCAATTATGCTAAAAGCAACGTTAGTCCGTGTTAGTTGTATCCAAAACTCACAAGTTTAGAGCCAAACAATAGCAAAAGTGTTCGGAAAAGGAGATACATTTTGGACGTATCACATGGCCATGTTAAAACAATGTAAGTCCCTAAAACCCATACCTCCATTGTTTTTTGGTATACATAATTTCTACCAAGCTTACTAATGCATTCTTTTTGCTCTTCCTCATCACTCCACCAGAATTGAGAGATGGCATCAGATATTCCTTTGCAAATGTTTTTTAGAATTTTGAAAACCATCATGGCAAAAACCCGTATAGCTTGAGCAATAGCTTTCATAAGAATTTTCTTACCACCCATACTCAACATCTTTTCCTTCTGGCCACTTATCCGAGCAATTACTCTATCAACCAAGTGTCTAAAGCAATCTTGTCAATGCCAATCACATTGCAGGAAGACCTAGGTACTTATCATTTAACGATTCAGTCATGATATTTAATATTTGGCACACCTTAGCTTTCTCATCAACACTCGTATTTTTGCTGAAATAAATACTAGATTTTGCTTCGCTAATCCTCTGTCCCGATGCTTGACAATACATATCCAGAATCTCCTTAGCTTGCGAGCATTATTACTGTCTGCATGCATCAAAATAAGGGAATCACCAGCGAATAATAATTGGGAGATCATTGGTGCCTCACGGCAAACCTGGACCCCCTCGATGTCTCCTCTTTCTTCATCCCCTTTTAGCATACTAGAAAGTCCCTCCGCTACGAATAGAAATAAATATCAAGAAAGACGGTCTCCCTGTCTCAATCCCTCGTAGGAATAATTTCCTCAGTTTCCATTGAGTTTAACCTTACTGTGTAGTTGACCGAGGAAACACAAGACATCAAGTCCACAACTCTCTTATCAAATCCCATCTTCAGCATAATATTTTGTAAATAAGTCCATTTAACTCGGTCGTACGCCTTATGCATATAATTTAACCGTGCCTCTCTTCCCTCTTTTCTTCTTCGTTGCATGCATACTCTCATATGCCAGGAGGATGTTGTGAGAAATCATGCTCCATGTATACTCTCATTTTAATCAGGAGTTGTACACGTACGCTACATCCTCACCAAGAGCATCAGGAGAAATAAGACAAGAAATAAATCAGAGGACACCACGAACCCTATGGCCACAGCCACAATAAATAAAATCCAATATGGGGAGAGCATAAGAAACGATAAACCCCAAAATTTTATTCAGAATGAGTCCAACTCCAAGCCCTCGTGTAGAGCGGAGACTAGGAAAGGATCCAAAGTTGGTAGCCCTAGCTCACCCGTCCACCCGTTGCATCTTGCGGCCGAGGCGCCACCAACCCACCCGAATCCAGTCCTCCTCACGCCTCGCTGCTAGTCCCGGACACAAAACGAAACAACTCGTTGAAAATTCCCGGAAGCCACGCGCGCCGTCCCAACCCACAATTTATTTTTTACTTTATCCAGCTCTAGTATAGGACTCGCCGCCACCGCGTCGCCTGCACGCACGCCCGCCGCATGGCACTCCTCATCCGGGCCCCGCTCACCTCCTTCGACGACGACGACGACGGCGGAAGCACCGACGAGTACGCCTCCTCGGGCGGGTACTCCTCCTCCCGCTCCCCCTCGCCCCCCGCAGCGGCGGCCCCGCGCCCGCGCTCATCCGCCGCCGTCCTCGGCGCGCCGCGCGTGGCCGCGCAGCTCTCGTCCTCGGCGACGGATGACGAGAGCGTGAGCGAGGACGACCTGTACGACTCCGCCGCCGACCTCGGGGACGAGGTGCTCGAGGAGGTCTCCAACGGCTTCTTCCGCGTCGCCAGGGTGCCCCCGCCGCCGTCCTCCCCCTCCGACGAGGGCGACCCGATCTCCTCCGACCTCGAGTCGGCCGCCTCGGCGTCCGGGAGAGCGAGTACTTCGGCGCGGCGGAGGGTTCTTCCTCGGAAGACGCCTTGTCGGCCACAAGGAGCGACGTGTTCGATGCCGGCGCGGGGAGCGGGCTCGAGGAGGAGGATGGCGGCGCCGTTTTGTCCGCAGGCGGCAGGGGCGCCGAGGGCTCGCTGGATGGGAGCTTCCTGAGCTCCGTCAGCGTGCTGGACGATGGGAGGGGCTCGGTGTTCGGGGATTCGGTGAATCTACCCGATAGTTCTGCCATGAAGGGTGGTAATAAACATGGGGATGACCTCGTTGGTGCTGAGGCTCTTGACGATGTGGTGCCTGAGCCTTCCGTTGGTGATGATGGTGGCGCGCAATGTGGATGCTACCGACGGAAATGATGGAGGGTCCGAGCAGGAGGTTGCCGAATTGGACCCTACAGAAGAACATGCTGCTCCTGAAAGACTTCTGAATGGCGACTCGGATGCAAAAGATACCACACACAACCATGAGATTGCTGAATTGCCTCATGTGGTGAATTCCACAGTAGCAGAAGGTACTGGTCCTGAACTTTGCGATGCTGAATCTGACGCAAAAGATAACTTGCCTCAACATGAAGCTGTCACACATGTTGAAGATGCCACTCCTGAGCATGTTGCCGCGAGAGATGCCGCAGTTGAGCTTGCGGAGGTTCATACAGACGTTGATAGCCCACATCTGTATGCTGATGTTCATAGTAAGGTAGACGGAGAAACTCATGGTGATCACGAAGCATCTGATGATCTTGCATCCATCCTTGGGACTAACAATGCTATGGAATTTCCTGAAGCAATGGGGGACAATGTGCCTGCTTCCAAGGGCACATGCTTTGGTTTGGATGATTCAGATGAGGATCAGTTGAGCGATGATGATTATGAAGAGGAGGAGTTGAGTGGAAAGGATATCGAGCTTTTTGATTATGCAGCATTAGCTGAGCTTCTGAGGGCGGCAAAAAGTTCACCTGGACAAGGTAAGGCCAAGGTCTTTCCAGTTGAAAGCTCTAGTTCATCTGGGAAAACGTCTCCTACCGTGGTCAGCGTTCCTAGGACAAGCATGGCTTCTACTCCGGCGCTGGATGCGGCTGCTGATCCCGAGAGTGCAATGACTGATGAGGAGAAGAAGCTGTACATAAAGGTGGACATGGCACGAATCAAGTATTTGCGCCTTGTGTACAGACTAGGGTATGATGCCGAACATCAGGTACCTATACAAGTTTTGTATCGGCTTAGTCTCGTTGAAGGCTTCAGACGCAAGGATGGCAAACCCATTCCTCCGAGCTTGAAAATGCCTGGAACAGGGCTTGCAGCTTGAGACTGAGGGAATAGATAACCTGGAATTCTCCTGCAATGTGTTGGTCCTTGGGAAGACAGGGGTGGGCAAGAGTGCAACAATAAACTCCATCTTTGGCGAGGATAAATCCAATACGAATGCTTTTCTACCAGCAACATGTTCTGTGAAGGAGATTGCTGGAGTTGTTGGCGGTGTTAAATTTCGTGTCATTGACACTCCAGGACTTGGGCCTACAGTTATGGATGAAAAATCAAACAAGAAAGTGCTCAAGTCTGTTAAGAAGTATATCAAGAAATGCCCTCCTGACATCGTTTTGTATGTTGATCGGATCGATACGGAAAGGAAGGGTGCAAACGACCTATCCCTATTGCGATGTATTACCAGTGTGCTAGGCCTATCAATATGGTCGAAAGTCATTATCACTCTTACTCACTCAGCAGCAGATCCTCCTGAAGGACCTAGCGGCTCCCCAATGAACTATGAGATGGCCGTGAACCATCGTACTCGTGCGCTTCAGCAAAGCATCCGGCAGACTACTAATGACCCTCGGATTGAGAATCCAGTGGCTCTTGTGGAGAACCATCACTTTTGTGAGGAACACGGAGGGTGAAAAGGTGCTTCCTAATGGCCTTATTTGGAGGCGTCTGCTCCTCCTCCTATGCTACTCACTGAAGATGGTTGCTGAGATTGATAGTCTTTCAACCCGTCGTGCTGCTTCTGCAAGCCTCTTTGGTCTCCGTCTTCAGATGCCTCCACTTCCTTACTTCTTATCATCTTTGTTGCAATCTAGAGAGCACCCCAGGCATGCAAGTGAACAGAAGCTTGACAGTGTGGACTTAGATGTTGATATTGATGAATTGATTGATGAGGATCAAGAGGATGAAGAATATGATCAACTTCCTCCCTTTAAGCCGTTGAGTAAATCACAGGTTGCAAAACTTTCCAAAGAGCAACAGAAATTGTATTTTGATGAGTATGACTACAGAACCAAGCTTCTTCAGAAGAAACAGTTGAAGGAAGAGCGCAAAAGATTAAAAGAAATGAAGAATAGCGACGATAGTAATCATGATGTACCTGGGGACAATGACCATCCTGATGATGAGTATGACATCGATAGATCTCTTATGCCAGATTGGGCCTTGCCATCTTCATTTGATCCTGATGATCCAGTATACCGTTACCGGTGTCTTGAGCCTACAGCGAACCTTCTCGTACGTGCTGTTACCAACCCTGAAGGATGGGATCATGATTGTGGGTTTGACGGTGTGAGCCTCCAATACAGCCATGATGTCGCCAGTGCATTCCCAGGTTCTCTGTGGGTCCAAGTTAACAAGGACAAGAGAGAATTCACCATTAATCTGGAGTCCTCAATAGCAGCTAAGCATAGCAAGTATGTTTCAACGCTTGCAGGCTTTGACATGCAAACCATGATGGACCAGCTTGCTTACACTCTCAGAGGGGGAGACCAAATTGAGGAACACGAAGAAAAATGCCACTACTGGAGGTTTATCCATGACTTACGTGGGAAACACCATGGTGACTGGAGCGAAGTTTGAAGACAAGCTTGCAGTTAGTAATTGGTTAACACTGCAAACGCTGGTGTTGTGTCCATGAAAGGTGATACTGCATACGGAGTGAATATGATGGCGAACCTGCTTGAAAAAGACTATCCTGTGGGTCATGGTCTTGCAACTTTGGTGCATCCCTGGTAAGGTGGCATAAAGAATGGACTATGGCTGCAAACATGGATTCCCAGTTCACTGTGGGAAGGACTTCAAGCATGGCATTTCATGCTGATATGAACAACAAACTAACTGGACGAGTGAGCATCAAGGCCAACAGTTCAGAGCATCTGAAGATTGCTCTATTAGGGGTCTATTCGATGGCAATGTATATGTGGAACAGGATGCATCCTTGAGCTGATCCTGATTATCAGTAGCACTGGTTAGTAGTTAGCACCATAGTTTTGGTTTCCTAATATTTTTGTCCTTTTCTTCTTTGCCCCTCTTGAACGGGTTTCTAGCTGTTCTATTAAACTACTGTTAAAGCCACTTTCGTTCCTTATGGTATCTCGATTAATGTTGACATAGCTAGAGACTTTATGCATGTGTATGCGGCAGATAATACGAGTTGATGCCTATTTTTCTATTGCACCAAAGTTGGACATTTCAATGTCTAACTGACTACCTGTTCAGATATAATTTGTGTGGTTATCCTTTGGTTCTCTCCAGCCTTCCATCCACTGTTTACCAGTTCAGATAATAGATGTGTATATCAAGAATGCATAGAGTATATGAACCCTTTATGCTTAGATGTAGGGAGTCCAGTCTAATACGTGCAATGTCTAGAATCCTATCCAGAAAGAGCAGGGCAACCTAGCCATGCTCATGCACTGATCCTGAACTTTAGGCAAATGGTAGGGAGCCAACTGTCTTTTCCAGTACGTGAAGTATAGGGAATCAGTGAGCAAAGCGATTCTATTCAATTCGTTCAATCCTTCCCTATACAAGGGGGTAGCGGCAGTCTTCTTGGTATAGAGATGAAACATTAATTTAATCTAGTAATAAGGAATCTATGGCGGATAGACAGCATGTACCTGAAATTTACTGCATTGGGGGTTGTGGGGGATTTTCCTCACCGGCTCTTCGTGGACCTCGCGCTATGGTCGGTGGATAAATGGAGTGGGTGCTTTGACCTGCTGCAGTCCCCACCACTCCTTGGACCCTCTCCCTCTGACAAGCAGGCGAACACAGGGGCCTCAACCAGGAGATGGCACCCAATGATCTGGCGTCAGTCATACACAGAGAATAGGCAATGCTTGTGGAGTACCGCTGGGGATGCTGATGGATCAAGTTGTCTGAAATGTACATGTAAAGAAGTTACAGATGCTACTAGAAGTTTATCTGAATGATGCCCATTGATGGCATATTTACATGAAAAATTGAATACCCTCAAGATAGCAGGTATTGAGTTTGTGCAGATTCTGTTTCATTTTGTTTTCAGCTAGCAAGTTTTAATCGAACATTTCTTGATTTTTAGTCATTTCTTTTCCTGTAGTGAAAATCAAGTTGAAGGAGGCTGCTATTCTGCATTAGATGTTTGCACTGTTCTTGGCTTAACTTAGGGGCATAGGTTTGGCTGCAAATCAACTGAGGATGTGAAGCAAATGTTTGAATTTGGAGTTTGACAGATTGGTTAGTTTTTTTGTTCCTTAGCTGCACCTGTGTAACATTTGTTGTTGACATATGGTTACCTTGTCCGACATATCATGCGTTTTTCTTTATTAAAGCATTACTGGTACTTGAATAAGGGTGGCCATGTGTTTAGTTGAATCCGTGCCCTTCTCCAGCTGTACACGTTTGGCCTTTCTATGGCTTGTCAACTGTTGTCCTCTAATGGCTGGGCGACCAATTTATTTCTTATTTCCCCTAAAATTATAAACATGACAGTCAGATAAGCAGTTGCATGGTGTATGTTTCTGTACTTATTAGCCTTTGTCCGAGCTATTCCAAAAGTCTAAAATGAATAACGAATGACATGATGTAGATACTTTATATGTTATTACACTGCAGTAGTTAATCTTCTGAACGAGTTCTATTATTATTTTCTTATCCTTGATGGCTAAGCAGACCTGCCAAATCCAATTCAGACACAGCATAAAAAAAAGCTTGAGAAGTTATTGGCACATCATGCTGGTATTTTTCTATCTTGCTTGATATGGTTCTTGGGTCTGGATTGTTTGATCTTGCTATAAACTTTAAACTCTACTTCATTTGGCTTTATAAGAAGCAAATGCGCAACTAATTAATCGCTAACTACTTTGCCAATTATTAATTACAGACGTACGCTGCATGGTGTGTGGGGGTAAATATCTCATAAGTCCTTGAATGAGAAGAAAACACATTCCAGTTTAAAACCGGCACTGTTTGACTTTCGTTGCACCAAGTTTTGGTTGTTCAAACTCTGCAGTTTATTTACACATTTGGCAAAGAGATGTTGATGGAAACTATGGTTTCCATTTACTCCTTTTGTATGGACATGGCAAAGGGCAAATATCTTGGATTTGGAGGTCTACTTGGGCGATACATCTGTTTTTCTTTGGCTACTACTTATTCCTTGTCTCATTAGAATTAAAATACGATTGTGTTCTTTATGTTTTTTTTGGTCGATAGTTGTGAATGAGAGTTTTTTTTTTCTCAACTCCACGTAATGTCATTTCATTGTGATCTAGAATTATAATATGTGTTTGTAAACGGCAAGTGCTAAAATTTAATACTCCCTCCGATCCGGAAAAAGTGTCGGAGGGAGTAGTCTAGGTACGTACAAATTGTATACGCCTCCCGGCAGTAACTACGGGTCGGAGGTAGTAGTAATAGTTATATATGGGAGGATTTGAGCAAGAAGTTATGTAATTATGTATATGTATCCAGACGGGCAGAGGAAGCGCTAGGAGGGAAGGATAGGCCACTGAAATCATAGGCTTGCTCCCCGCAGGCTGCTAAAGAGCGATAATGATCCATCACCTTCTCTATATCACAGCCTTCGTCTCATATCCACCACTGTCGGCACTATCTTCAGGCTCCAGCCGAGCTGGAATATCGCTGGATTCCGTTCCAGTCTGTCAAGTGAACCCGCGCTTCTTCGTTGCTACCGTACAGGCTGACGAGACCTCGTCATCATGGGAGTTATTGGTCTAAAATTTGCCACCAGAGCAAGCAGACTTTACTTCTAAATTTTTAAAAGACTAGGAAAGTAAAGATTCCAACTTTTAAGTGTATAAGTCTAGACAATTATAGGAGTTGCTAAGATACTAACAAGTGGTCCACTACTCAACTGGCTGAAACTAGACAAAACTCTGTCTAGCAGTGTCTTTCTCCCATACTTTCTTCTTTAAGCTACTCTCTCCAATTTATTAATATAGCATAACATATTAGATTTCATTAGGGCAAAATTTTGAGATAAATTATTTCATCAATACGTGATTTATATGATACAAAATCCAAATGATGAACATATTAACAAAATAATTCTTGGTCAATGCCTTGTCTTAATGTGACACCTGATGTTATGGAACGGGAGGAGTACTGATTTAGTTCACTTTCTCTTTAATTTATTTTGGTTTCACTTGACCATCATATCTTGAAGGACAAAAAATATAGCATCAAGAGTGGAGTCAACTCAAAATTTAAAACTCAGAGATGTGGACTTCCCTTCCCTGTACCAATCAAGACTGGACTATCATGCAATTGCAACTTGCTGTAGCTTCATCCAAACCATGACTCGGTCCGTGTTCATCACCCGTTAAAGATCAACCTGCTTCTTCTTATCCCATCTTCCTCCCGATTGCATCGGCTTGCAGTTCTTCTCCTGCTCTTTTAGGTAAGTGACTTTACAATTCCTCTGTAACTCGTGCTTAGTTTCAGATGATTCTGAAAACTGCGAGCTTCATATTTCCTGATAGCGTGACCAACTTGCTTCTCTCGTTTCCTGTCTATTTTCTTTGAAGATCTGGTTCTGAAGAAGTTTCATTGCGGTTGTTTGTAATTAGTACAAATCTAAATTGACTATTAGTAACTTTGGTCTCTAAACTCCATGGAATTTGAGTTTGTATCATTATTGTGGCTGGTGTTTTCAACTTTTCACAAAGTGAGATCTCTTTGTAGTGGTAATTATTCTTGTCTGCCCATAGTTTGAAATCTTGAGAGGTTGAGTGACAAACTGAGAATATAAGTATAGTCATAATTGTTTTATTTAAGGTTTCTATTTCCATGTGAAGGATAAATTATATATGTCTGCTCCTTTTGTTTTGCTTTGTAAGATCCAGTTACGTACTAGTTAATATATGCTGCATGTTGGGCGGGGATAAAAGGAAGCTTCCTTAACTACAAAGTACAGTCTCATATAAATTCTGATGATTCAAAGAAGAAAAAACACATCTCAATTGAAAAACAGACACTGTTGACTGGTCGACCACCAAATTTGTGTTTTCAACCGCTGCAACCACCGGTTAAGCCAGTCACACCTTTTCTGCCACTGCTAAAGATGGTGAAGCCAAGGGGAAGGTGCTTTGTCTTGCAGGATTTCTTAATTATTTGACTAAATCAATTACCGAAGCAGAGAACTTGCTGGGCTGAATGGCTATGGAAGCAGTAGATTCCAACTTCCATGTGTATAAGGCTAACAGCTATAGGAGGTTCTAAAAAGCACTAACAAGTGGTCTACTACTCAACTGCCTCATTTTCTCTAAATACTTCTCTTCTCTAAGCTACCCACTTAAAATATAACACATATTAGGTTTCATTAAAACAGGGGCTTTGGCAAAGAAATTACTTCATTAATATGCGATTTATATGATACAAAATCAAACCATCCGTACTTACTTTTGAAAATGAAAACATATTTTAACAAAGTAATTGTTGTTCAAATTCCTGTCTTAACGAGACTTAATATACCTGACATTATGAATAGCAGGGAGTACTGATTTAGTTCTTTCTATTCAATTTCTTTTGGGTTCACTTGACCTCTTAAACCATCGTATTTCAGAGCACCCTGCTCCTTGCCCACATCTTGAAGGACAAAAAACGTGTAAAGTTCAGAAATTCTGAAATTGCCTGTGGGTGAAGTAAATACGGGTATTAAATATGCTTATTTCTGGTCAGTGCTATAACGAAAACAAATATGTTATTTTCGAAATGATTAAGCCTTAAGATGGTTGTCATCAAAAGAGCCGTTGGTGCAGAGTCAACTAAATTTTAAAAAATTCACAGATCTGAACTTCCCTTCCCTGTACCAATCGTACAGTTTAATATAATTGCATCTTGCAATAGCTTCCTAGCCAGGACTGGGTCCTCCTTCTTCACACGTTAAAAGGACCATTCGCTTGTTCTTCTACCCATCTTCTTCCCATTGCATCGCAAGTGCAGTTCATTTTCTCCTGTTTTTTTGGTAGGTGTCTTAACAATTCCTCTGTATTTCGTGCTTATGTTTCAGGTAATCGGGAAAACTACGAGTCCAACTTGCTTCTCTCGTTTTCATATCTCTTTTTCTTTCAAGATCCGGTTCTGAAGAAGTTTCATTGTGGTTTACTATTACTCCATAACCTCTGGCGAGTTTGCTCTGGTATCATTGCTGTGTTTGCTGTTTTCATAAAAGCGAGATATCTCATTTTATTGGTAATTTTATTCTTGTCCGCCCATAGTTTGAAAAGCTTGAGAGATTGAGTGACAAACTGAGAATAGAAATATACTGGCAATAGACCAAAGTTTTCTATTGAGTGACAAACTGAGAGGTCAAATGCTGGTTTAATTTAAGTTTTCTATTTCCATGTGAAAGATAAATATACGTCTGCTCTTACGCTGAAGGTTTTTTGCACCAGAAGCATTAGCATGGATAACGAGTTACTGGACAATACATCCGATGAGAGATGGGGGAAAAGGAAGCTACCGTACCAATTGATAAAAAAAATTACAAATGATTTCGATAGGGAGCGAATACTTGGCAGTGGTGCATTCGGAACAGTTTACAAGGTATGACTGACATAATGTTTTTCTTTAGTGTACAGTTAGTGTAAGCTGTAAGCCTGTAATCAAGTGCAGAGAGTCATATATATTCAGAGTAACCGTTCTAGAGCATACCGTGTCAACTTTTTATAGTATGATTTATCTAACAGAAATCTTGTTAATGGATATATAACCACATACGTCCATATTTTTTCCACTTTGATAGTTTTTTGTTACTAGTTTTCACACGGTTTTCTCTAATTAATTGAACAACTCTTTTATCTTAATTATTAGATCGTTATTGGGGTACGGATGAACTTGTTCAGTCTCTCCCAACCGGTTCATTCCCTAAGATTGAAATGGTGTGCCACATTAATTCAAAGTACACATACATGTGTGTGTTAAGTGGGATACCGTGTAGCTGTGCTACATAAGGATGGTGACACCTCTGACATTGTCCTAGCTAGGAGACGTGCACGGTATTTTGTCTCTGGGCTCGAAATAATATTTAGTGTTAATACTAGAAAAAGATTTTCTAAAACTTCTATGTTCAACATCCTGTCAATGATCCAAGGGGCAGTCAGATCAGATTGTTCATAATCATACATAAGGTATCTACTAGTGCAAAAAATAATGTCTAGTATTAAGAAGAGACGTGTCAAATTAACAGGGTGTTTTTGAGGATGGAGAAGAGATTGCCGTCAAAGTACTTCATAGCAACTTATCAGGATTTGATGGCCAGGAATTTCAGAAAGAGTTCCGAAACCTTAGAGAGCTCAAGCATGAAAATATTGTTGAGTTGGTAGGGTTCTGCAATGAATCAGAGAAAGTACTTGCAGAGCATGAGGGAAAACAAGTGGTTGCTCTTGAGATGCATACAGCACTCTGCTTTGAGTATGTACACAAGGGCAGCCTTCGTAGTCATATTTCCGGTAATCAATTAAGTTGGTGGCTTGCGTCTTATATGAACTTCATTTTTCATCTAATGAAAATGATTATTTAGATGCATACATTTTCTTTAGTATGCTCATTCTCTTTGTCCTTTTTTCGTCGGTCTTCCACAGATGAATGCACTGGACTTGATTGGCACACACGTTACAGAATAATAAAGGGCATATGTGAGGGCGTAAAGTATCTTCGAGTAGGGCTGGATTCTCGTGTATGGCATCTGGACTTGAAGCCTGATAACATTTTGCTAAATGACAAAATGATTCCAAAAATTGCGGACTTCGGCTTATCGAGGCTCCTTGGTGAGGAAAAAACAATAAAGAGCATCAGTACTTTTGGTACATGGTATGCTTAATCCCACATACATTGTGTTATTAGGTTGTTTTGAACTATCATGTACATTTGGTGTTACTCTAAAATGTAAAAGAAATTGCCTACCAATTTTATAGTATTGGCTTGTCATCTAATTAACATATTTGCATTGTTTATTATGTCATGCAGTGGATATTGGCCACCAGAATATATAAACCATCAAGTAATCTCAGAATACTTTGACATATTTAGTCTAGGTGTCATAATCGTAAAGATAATGATCGGATCTGAAGGCTACACATGTATTGCTGACATGACTACCGGGAAATTTGTTAAACATGTAAGAATTAGTTATCTCTATACATCAATTGTGACACCCTATGCTATTTTTTAATCTTTGGCTCATATATCAACAGTAACTCTGTTACCAATGTGCAGGTGCATGAATGTTGGAGGAAACAGCTAAAACAATTATCAAAGCCTGGATCACTTGATGTTTATTGCAACCAAGTGAAGAGATGCATTGAGCATTAGAATGCTTGAAGCAGAACAGACAAGAACGGCCTACTATACAGTCTATTGTTTCTAGTTTGGACGAGACAGAATCAATGATAGGTGACCGAGGGCTGCAGATACAGAAGGTAACGATATGCATGTCATTTCGAATTTTCTTATAAATTGCCGATTTAAGGTTTAAGTTATCTGAGCTTATAGTGCAATTAGTTAGCTTTTAGTACGACCCTTTCATAAATTACATGTGTAGCCTTCAGTGGTACGTAACAGATATGGTCCATATCAGCTTAACCATTTACAGTGAACCTTTTCCTTGGTGCCATAAACTAGGATTACATCTAGTCCTTGACTAATATATGAGTTTTCAATCTTCACCTGCATCACCCATATCATGCCTAGCATATGAAGCGGGTCTTTGAGCGTGTGATTTAACCCAGCATTCTCTGCTAACGACGATATTTCAGTGGTTGTATCCTTGTTCAGAAAGGTTTGTAACTTTGTGTTATGTGCAGTAGGTTCACGCATAATGCTCTTTTTTTTTTCAGTTTGACGGGGCTGGAGAATCCATCCCTTATTCCATGAGGATAATCACCTCCGGAACTTCTTCAGGTTAGTGATATTCTAAATGTTTGCAACTTTCAGTAGTACTCTGTCCGTCCTACAATATAAGACACTTTAGCTTGCCAAAGCATCGTATATTGTAGGACAGAGGGAGTAAAATTCTCTGGCTTTGGGGTTGTCCAAACCTACAAGCATACTCAGTTAGTTTTGCTAGAGGCAAAATGACATGTATGCCCTTCAGGGGAATATAGGTTCTCGCTGTTCGTTTCCTTCCCCACAATCCATAAACTTATTACGTTATTGAGCACGAGAGGTGTCATTTCCCTCTTCTGACTTGTGTTTTAATGGATGACACATTATTTCATTTTCAATCCAGAGACATTATGATACCGTTGATCAATGCATGTTATTCGTCCCATCGCAATAAAATGTTGTTCATACTCAATTAAGTTGCTTTATTAATCCTAATATTCAAATGCACTTTTTTTTTGCAGGAGTAAAAGATCAAGCTAGCAAACCCAGTTACAATGAGAACCTGGAAAATCTGCCTGAGATGACATTCAGTTTACTAGAACACATAACAAGTGATTCCTCTGACAAGCAACTAATTGCTAGAGGTGAATCTGGAAGAGTGTACAAGGCAAGATAATAGTTCAATACTTGCTGCAGATATATGAACAGATTCAGTTTTATTTATTTATTTAGATGATGGAATAATCTCCCAGTCTCTGCACTCCCAGAAATGGACACGTCCCATAATTTTTTTGTCCTAACAAGAGGTTTCCTATAGGGAATCTTTAATGGACAATTCATTGCTGTGAAGTATTTCGATCCATTCTTACTTGAGAGGGGTTCTCCCATAAAAGAAGTTCTGAGGCGATCTTTGATGACTCATCATCCAAATATTGTCAAATTTTTTGGTTATCACGAGGAACCCCGATACAAATGCGAAAAGTATAATGGAGAATTAGTGCTTGTTAAAGTCCTGCATAGGGTGCTCTGCTCTGAATATATGGTAAACGGATCTCTTAAACGGTACATTTCAGGTATGACACCACAACATTTGAGTAACTATCTCAGCATTTGAAGAAGGTTAACTTTCCAAACTTTTTTTAAAGTTAAGTACTCCTTAGCACTGAAATCTAGATATGTAATTATTATCTCCTTCGGCAGATGAGTGTTCTGGGCTTAATTGGCACTTACGCTACGGAATAATTAAGGGCACTTGTTTGGGCTTAAGATACCTCCACGAGGAATTAGAAGACCCTATTATCCATCTGCACCTGAAACCTAGCAAAATATTGCTCGATCAGAGCTTGATTCCAAAAATTGGAGATTTTATTTTGTCAGGAAATGAAGTTGGAAGAACCTTGGTGCTGGAACCTCGGGTGGGATCACTGTAAGCTGAATGCCACTATATGAATCTTTTCTTTTCCAGTGGTTAAACAGAATCTTCTTTACACTAACATTGTATGCATTATTGTCGATCTCAAGAGAATATATGCCGCCGGAATTCATTACTAAACAGGTAATGACAAGCCACTATGACATATACAGCTTGGGTGTCGTAATCATCGAGATAATAACAGGGAGCAGAAAGTATCCAAAATGTGAAGAAATGTCTGCCAAGGAGTTTATCGAGCATGTAAGAAAATTTACCTTATTATATCTACAAAAATCAATAGTAATTACTTGTGCTAACAATTTTTATAGTGATCATGACTTGCATTTGAATTTTGCAGGTCCACAGAAGATGGACAAACAGGCTACAGGCTACAATGATTGGCACGGCGGTGGAAAGATATCGCCAACAAGTGAAAAAATGTATGGAAATAGCGTTGAAGTGCATTGAATGCGAGAGGCTCAAAAGGCCTGCCATCGGTGATATTGTCAATATGCTGAACGAGACAGAAACCACTGAGATGCTTGATGTCCAACCCCCAGAGCTATGTTTCCCCTTGGATCCAAAAAAGACTTCCTCTTGCTCGGTCCATTTAAAGAACAAGGGAGACGATTGTGTTGCCTTCATGCTTGTGGACAAGAGCCCGACGAGTTATCTCGCAAAGCTTCCGCTCTGCGGCGTCGTGCCGCCAAGGTGCACTTACACCATTACCTTGACTACACGCAAGCAGTCAAGGTCCAGGCCGCAATCAGAAAGCGTTGAGTTCATCGAACTAAGGAGCGTCGCGATTGGCGACCATGACCTCCAACATGTTGGCCAAGGTTCTGTCACAGTTTGCTACGATAACTTGTTCAAGGAAGCTAAAGAGAGAGCAGACAATGAGGTGCACGAGGTAACCCTAAAGGCTGTCCGTGCTCCACCAGCTGAAGGGACAACGTTTGAGGTAACTATGTTTGACAAAAGAATAAATTTAAAAAATATTAGTGATTTTGTGATGTGTAATTCGTTGCTTTTTTTTTTCATCTGTTGTCTTTATTGTGGTTGATCCGGCATTCTAGCAGCCAACTCAATCGATGATGATCGAGGTGACTTTCCTCTCAAGTTTCTCCCCTTCAATGTTGCCAATGAGAGATGATGAATATTTTTGTGTATAAAAGGCATAGAGGGATTAATTTCACACATCACTAATGTGCCTGTCTGTTGGATCAGATCATAACTACACAGAATTCTCAGCAAGTTACGTCGATAGATGTGCATCCAACAGAGCCATGGTGAGCGCGTACATTGTAGTTTCAGTGCTAATGGTTGTGCCAGAAAAATTCCATGACTCACAAGTAAATAATGCAGGATTATGACGACGCATCACGGGGGAAGCCTTCGTTTTTGGCACTACAAGAATATGGTTGGTGGCATGCGTCTCGCCTTATAGTATATATTCCAACTCAATGAAATTCATGCACATTAAAATTTATTTGCAGGCAATATTGAATTCCTTTCAAGTAACCGATGAACCAGGCACGGAATCTTTATGACCGAGCTGATTTGTTAAGTTTTCTTGGCCACACATGATTGTATGTATGCTAAATCACATCCTCGATGTGCAGTTCATGCAGCTAAATTCATCGCAAGGGAGAACTGGATTGTCGCCGGTGATGGCAATGGGTGCATCCTTGTGTACAGTAATGACGAACACCAAGAAGTCACGAGCTTCGATGCTCATCGTACTAGCATCACATGTTTGGCTGTGCATCCGACACGGCCTTTTGTGTTGTCATCATCCTATGATGACCATCTTATTAAGCTTTGGGACTGGGAGAAAGACTGGGAGTGCACTCGAACATTTCAGGGTCACGGAGTGGTACAGATGACGTTTAACTCGGATGAGGCCGACAGTTTTGCCAGTGCTTCGTTCGATGGCACCGTTAAGGTTTTCTTTCTCATATATGTTTGAGTTGGAAGCATATATCCCCATCATGGGGTTGATAAATAATTTATTTCTGATCTAAATGGAACGTTGGTATTTATTAGATCTGGAGTGTTGATTCTGATGACAGTAAAATCATCACACTGGATGGGCTCTATGTTGACTACTTCATGCGCCGTGATCGGCAGCATCTGATCACAGGCGTTAAGGATTGCACTGCAGCACAGGTGTGTACAAACTTTTTAACTGAAGAATGTATACACTCTTACGAAGATGGCATCCAGCCATCCACACATTTCATTGTGTTGCAACGATGACTCCTATTTTTGCTGAATCAGATCTGGAACTTGGAAATGGAAGCTGGATGTGTTGAAAAGTTAGAAGGGCACACTGGTCGCATCACTATCGTCCATTTGCATCCTGAACTTCCGCTGCTGATTACAGGTTCACTTGACGGCACAGTTTGTCTGTGGAACTCCACTACTTACAAGTAATAAAGCTTCTACGTTTACAGTCACACAGTTCTATCTTTGACATATAAGATTAGGGAGCTTCTTGAGACTGAGTTTCCTAACCTTTCAGGATTGAGAATAAAATTGATTTTAACCTAGGCGCTGTTTATGCGTTTGGATATATAAAGGGCTTAAGAAGGTAACGAACAATCGTATGTCCTGTCTGTTGTTTACTTGATGAAATTCCCAACAGTCCAACAGCTCAATTTTTTTGTTGTATACTGTAGTACACTAACGGCTTTCTTTTATACTGTTCTCCGTGTAATCCATTATATTGTCTTTAATTTTTTTTGGTGACTTAAATCTGTAACCTTAAGATACTACTTCGTGTAGGATGTTGGTCGGGTGCCAACAGGGAATAGCCATGGTGGAAATACCTTCGTCTTGAACATCATGTCGGTAGCGAAGACACCAGCAGTGAATATCATGAGCAGAGTGAATATGGCGCTGGGGAAGCATGGAATGTTTGGATGGAATCTAGCTGAAACTTCATGTATTTCAGTCAGTACTTGCCTACAATGTGAGGTGGCCCTTGCCACCTACAGCTAGAAATTTGAAGGTCTGGGTTGTTACATCTCCATCGACTGTGTATCTCAAATTCTCAATGCTGTTACATTTTGTTCAGAAAAATTGTGACCACAAGTCCACCTTAAGTGCGGGTGAACCTGTTTGGGTTGCAGATATTTCATTCGGCTGCAATTTCCTTCAAACTGAGAAAAGTATAATATTATTTGAGATCTTCCCTGATTTTTATGTGGAGATGCTACCTGCTGATCCAGGAAACTGAAGAATAAACTACGGCATGATTTAACATGAAGGCGACAGTTAGGAAGGATGCTTCACCGAAAATTCAGAACTACTCCCTCTGTATCATAATATAAGATGTTTAGGCATTCCACTGCGGACTACACATGGAAGTATATAGACGCATTTTAGTGTCTAGATTCACTCATTTTGCTCCGTATATAGTCTATATTAAAATAGCTAGAACATCTTATATTATGATACGGAGGGAGTACTATGGTATCCACTTGCAATGAAATACTACATAGATGTGAATTCTTATTGACCAGGTCTACTTTGGTATGGTTGATTGCAAGCAACTCTGTTTTCGTCGGCAAATAATAGCGGCAGTGATTTTTAGCTGAATTGTTGCCCCATTTCATGTCATGTTACATGTTGGTACGAATGCCATCAGAAATAACCTGTGTAAAACTGAAATCAAAATTCTTTGGAGTCCAACTCGTGTCACGTACGCATCAGGCTGGGCTGCTCGATCGCCAGCCAATATGCAAACGCGAATCAGCTGCCGTCGCTTCTCGCCACTGGCCATGAAGACATGCCAAGACAATGTTGCCATCTTTGGATCAGCGGCAGGGTAGCTCAGGAATCCACGATGTACATGCTCGAACAGGTTCGATCTGAACCGAGTGCATTCTCGAGACACTCACCATGGAGAACCTGAAACAATGGTATTTGCACAGCACGGCCAGCGCATGTCGCCCACTTAATTGAAAACTCTGTTCCCTGGTTAGATTAGTACTTTAGTATTCTCCAGGTTTTTGCCCCGTAGATGCTGTCTCGAGTCGGGCAGTTGTTCAGCGGGTTTCCTGGAGGATGCGAGGGCGCTTTCTCTTTCCTGTATCCTGTTTTGTAAGGTTGATACTTTGTATTTCCGTTATGAAAGTAATGGAAAGGGGGTAGCCCGGTTTGGATGTCGCCCGCTTAATCCGGGTGGGCATGATCAGGTTCAGGTGGGAAACAGTTATCCCACTAGTTTGTTATGACATCAAATTTTGGCACGGCGGAAACGCCCAATCACACTAGTTTGTAGAAACCAGGAAAAATTTCTTCAGACTAAACAAAGGCTTCTCACAGTTTTGAATTGTATACTGTGTTTATATAATTTTATGACGTCTTCATTTATCAAGAAATCACGATTGGGCAGGAATGCAAGCAAACCTCTTGCACAACTACTGATAGAAGAATCATCGGCTTGGCTAGCTCAGGAAAAAGGAGAAACAAAGGGAAAACAGAGTGACTGACAATGTTTGCACAACTTTTCTCATCTCGCTCCTCTTCTTTTATTCTAGTTACAGCGAACGTGTCTGATCCCTAGGATCCATCAATCTCGGGTGATCCGACAAGCGAATTGTGCAACCAAAAGACTGAAGAATAAGTCCAACCTGACACTAACTGAGAGACTGGAACTGTCGACGGAAACAAACACCGTCGAAACTGAAGAAAACAACACTTAAACTGAACCTAAGTGAATAACATGGTTTATGCCAGTAAGGATGGTTTCACCACATATTGAAACAGAAATAGCAGGATATAGTATAATTTAGATCGATAACCAGATTCTGTGAGTTTAAAATCAAATACTCCCTCCGTATCACAATATAAGATGTTTTAGCATTTTCTAGACAAAAGGTATCTAGACATGCTTTAGTGTATCGATTCATATGCATCTTACACTAAAAACATGTCTAGATTCGTTTTGTCTAAGAAATGCTAAAACATCTTACATTTTGATACAGAGGGAGTATATCTCAAGGAGCAAGCTTGGCGACTAACTCGTCTAGAACAGATGGGCAGCTTCTCTTGAGGTGCTCAAACCCATCGGAAGCCATGACCGCCTTCAGGTTACCTGGAGTCGTCAGGAACTTGTAGCATGCCTTCTTCAGAGCAGCACAGCCATGCTGCTCAGCCAGCGCCATGGTCGTGGCCACGGTGCCTCTGCTGATGTGACCGCACAGCTTCCCCTCGCAGATCAGCTTCAGCCTCTCCAAATTGTACCTGTCCGCCGCGACGAGTAAGTGCTGAGCCATCGCCGCCGCGTCATCACCCTCCTCGTCCATTGTAGGGACCGAGTCGCTGTAGATGAAGTGCAGCAAGGCCCTGAACACTTTGGCTTCCATGTCGTCCACTCGCACGAGAGGCGCGGTCTTCTCCTTCATGGGGCCGAGGAGCTGCGCCTTGAAGACCGATGACCGTGCAGCGAGGACGCACCGGTGCGCGGCAAACGTCTCGTCCCCGACCTGGAACGTGACGTCGGCCGCATCGCCGGACAGGAGTAGTTGTCCGAGATGCTGGTGCATGTCTGACGGTGGCACCACCACAAACGGCGAGATGGGCTCGGTGAAGATCTCCTTGGACACGGTGAAGATCTCCTTGGACACGGTGAGGTCGCACCTGACGCTGAAAGCGTCGTCCCTAAGGTAGGTGGATTCTTCCAAGACCGTCCGTTTGATGAACTTAGGCATGCCCCATGCCCAGTCGCTGCTGAAGGCCCGTATCTTGCCGGTGCCTACGCTGTACAAGGGCACTGGTTGCCCATCTTGGTCGAGGAGACTCATCCTGAACTCTGCTTTGACTTCATTAGTAGCATCTACTCGATCTAAGCACCACAGTAAAACGGATATCCAATCGGCGTCTTCGGATCGGTAGCCGTCGGGGTAGTAACGCACACGCCAACGGTGGCCTCCGACAGAGAAAATCTCGGATTCGATGGCCTTTCCATTGCCAATCCCCTTGGTACGGGAGTAGCCATCAATCTTGAGGAGGTGCGACCCTGAAACGGCACGTGCGACGATGGCCGACGCCGTCCGCGGCGACGCGTCGTAGCCGCCGATGTTCCCAGCCATGGTGTTGTGTCCGTTCAAATCGGATAAACAATTGCGCACAAAAGAAGAACTTTAGCCTGCAGTGCTCGTTTTTTCTTTGTTTCTCTTAAAGCCCACGTAGAACTTACTAACAAAGTAGTACCAAACCTGATCGGACACCAACTGGATTTCCAGGACCGACTTGTACTCAGTACTTAGTTTTAAACGGACCAACGCTTTTGCGTTTCGGTAGAAAAAAAATTCCCGAGGGAGTTTCCGGTTACCGGTCGAATTTGAAAACAAAAATATGAAAATTCAAAAAGATTGATTCCCAATATAACCAATTACCAGGGTTTATGTTAAAATTCGAATTTTTCAAATATTTGTGAATTTTTTCGCCGGTATGAGCATTCCCTGGAGGTGGTCAGGATCTCCGGTTACCGGGCGGTAACCAATTTTCCCCCGACCGGTAACCAAAGCCTTGAAACAAACTCGACCTTTTCACTTCCCAAACCATGACCTGCCTCGTGCAAGAAAACTAACATGGCTTATCCAAACGGGCGCGGAACGGGCTAAGAACAACGGTTTTGCTACTTCTCAACTAGCTAAGATTTAATGAATTAGCTTATTGCTCCGCTGTTTCGGCAGCCATTAGATTTGTGCGATAAGATTTTGGTTTTGCTAATTCTTAGGCAGCTGAGAATTAGCTTAATTCTCATTCGAGTGTTTAGCCGTGAGATGCCACGGAGATTCGTGTTGTACTGCGTTTTTTTTTCTTCAATTTTTTTACCTGGACATTTCAGCGTGGAATTGACTTTGGTGCTTGCGTGGGCTTTTTCTTTAACGGGACTCTGTCCTTTTTTTTTTGACGTGTTGTGTGCCTTGTGTTCCACCGGAAGTCCAGAGAGCTTTTTCTCATCGTGCTTTTTCACTATCCATGCAGGGTCTTAAATTGTGTGAGTTGACTTTATGTGTTGGCTCATTTGTTGTGTTTTTTATTTTTCTTTATGTAGGCCATTTGTGTTGGTATTTTTTTTCGCGCCGCTAGTGTGTTATTTCGGGGATTTTTGTCCACTTGCAAGTTTGGATGCAATTCGAATTTATTGTCCATGATTGTAATTCAGTAATTTTGTCAATTACAAGTCGGGTTGCAACTCGAATTTTTGTCCAGTTGCAAGTCGGGTTGTAACTCAGTATTTTTGTCCAGTTGTAAGCCGGGTTGTAACTCGTATTATTATCCAGTTGTAACTCGAATTTTTGTCCAGTTGCAAGTCGGGTTGCAACTCGTACCATTGTCAAGTTGCAAATCAGGTTGCAACTCGGTTTTTGTCTAGTTAAAGGTTAGGTTGCAACTCGGATTTTTGTCAAGTTACAAGTCGGGGTGCAACTCAGTATTTTGTCCAATTGCAAGTCGAGTTGCAACTCGTACTATTGTCCAGTTGCAAGTCAGGTTGCAACTCGGATTTTTATCCAGTTGCAAATCGGTTGCAACTCGTACTATTATTCAGTTACAAGTCAGGTAGTTCGGATATTTGTCAAGTCACAAGTCGGGTTTGTTGAAATATACCGTCACGTTGTATTTAGTCTCTGTACTTTCTGTACCGTTAGCAACTGCTGATCCTATTACTTAGGAAGGCTTCTTGCATGCGCCTGTGCGTGCGCCCTCACGATCGCTCTATATGTACTCCTGGCCAAGTAATACAATGTGTGCGAGCGATTCTATTCTGCTTGGTATCAGAGCACCAGGCGTCTTCCTCCTCTGAACCTCCTCCCCTCTTCGTGCTCCTCCCCACCATGGCCGAAAACTCCCTTGCCGTCATCCTACCCGGTATCTCAATCCACAATCTCAACATCTCCAACTACATCCCCTCCCAACTTGATCTCTCCAGAAAATCTTTCCGCAAATGGCGCAACACGATCTCATCCTTCTGGCTCGCTACGATTCTCGCCACCATGTTGAAGAAGAAACCGATCCCCACCTCGCCGACGACGAGTGGCGCAAGATGGATTTCTCCATCACCCTCTAGTTCATCGCCACTTTGTCTGACAATCTCCAGGAAATCGTCCTCTCCGCCGACAACACTGCCAACGAGACTTGGCGCGCCGTCCTCGCCTTCTTCACCGCCAACAAGGCCGGCTAGAGCATGTACCTCCGCCGCGAGTTCCACGACCTCCGTCAGGGCGACATGTCCATCGGCACCTACTGCGGCAAACTCAAGGCCATCGCCGATTCGCTCGGCGACGTCGACGACCCCATCCGATTCGCTCGGCGACGTCGACGACCCCATCTCCGACTCGCAGCTCACCATGCGCCTCCTCAACGGACTCAACGACGGATTTGCCCTTTAGGCCGAGCTCCTTCAGTCGCCCCTCGCCTCCTTCGCCGATGCCCAACCCCACCTCCTTCTTGCAGAGATCAAGCAAAAAGCCAAGGCGACTGATGCCGCGGCACAAGCCCTCCTCATCCACGGACCCGGCAGCTACGGATCGGGTGCTCGCGGTGATCGCGATCCGAACGCCACCCGCGGCACTGCCACTGTAAACACCAACAATCCCCAGGGCGCCCCCGGCGGCCATGGTGCCCCCAACGGTGGGCGCGGCGGTGGCTACGGACAAGGTGGCTACGGGCAAGGTGGCTATGGCCAAACTGGCTACGGTCAGGGAGGCTACGACGGGCGTGGACGCGGCCGTCGTGGGCGCGGCCGCGGTCGTGGCAACTGGGGTCGCGGTCAGATCTACTACCAGTCCCACTTCAATCCTCACTGCCAACACAACCACCCTCCTTCACTCCCTTATTAACTCCCTCAACCGAATTCTCTATGAGTGATCTTGGAGAACTACATCATTTTCTCGGTATCAACATCACTCACAACACCCATGGTTCCACCTTTCTCAACAACAATATGCTCTCGAGCTTCTAGACCGTGCCAACATGACCCATTGTAATTCCATCTCCAGTCCCATTGACACACGGTGCAAAATTTCTGCCTCCGAAGGCTCCCCTTTTGCTGATCCTTCCCTTTACTGTAGCCTAGCCGGGGCACTCCAATATCTCACCCTTACCCGACCTGACATTTTCCATGTTGTTCAACAAGTTTGCTTGTTTATGCATGCACCACGACACCCACTTCCAACTGATCAAACGTATACTTCGCTACATCAAAGCAACTGCCCACTTCGGTCTTCAACTCTTTCGCCGCTTGTCCCTTGATCTCCTAGCTTATTCCGATGCCGACTAGGTGGGATGCCCGGACACACGGCGATCCACATCGGGGTTTTGCATTTTCTCGGTGACAATGTTGTCTCGTGGTCCTCGAAGCGGCAGCCCACCGTTTCACGGTCCAGCGCCGAGGCTGAATACCGTGCGGTGGCCAACTGTGTGGCAGAGTCGTGCTAGCTCCGACAGCTCGTGACAGAACTCCGCCATCCACCCAGCCGAGCCACCGTCATATTCTGCGACAACGTCAACGCCGTACCTCTCGTCCAATCCAGTATAGTATCAAATGATCAAGCACGTGGAGATAGATCTTCACTTTGTCCGCGACCGCGTGGCTCTCTCGGAGAAGCCAAAGTTCTGCATGTTCCAACGACGCTGCAATTCGCTGACATCTTCACCAAAGGTCTACCCAGCTCGGTTGTTCACAGAATTTCGCTCCAGTCTTCACATCTTACTATATGATGTTCGGACTGCGGAGGGTGCTGAAGTATCCTGTCACGTTGTATTTAGTCTGTACTTTCTGTACCGTTAGCCTTAGGACGGCTCCTTGCGTGCGCCTGTGCGTGCGCCCTCACGATCGCTCTCTGTAACTATATGTACTCCTGGCCAAGTAATACAATGTGTGCGAGCGATTCTATTCTGCTGGGCTACGACTCGGATTTTTGTCTAGTTACAAGTCCGATTGCCACTCGGATCTTTGTCAATTGTGTTGCAACCCGTATCTTTTTGTCCAGTTGCAAGTGGGGTTGCAACTCGGAATTTTGTCGTTCAAGTCGGGTTGAAACTTAGATTTTTGGCTATTTGCAACTTAGAACTTTTATGAGTTGCAAGGGGCTGTAAATTGGATTTTTTTTAATGGCAAGACGAGTTGTTATTGGGATTTTATCCTGTCACAAGTGAAATTCTAACATAGTTATACACAGTTGTAAGTTAGAACGGGTCGAACTCAGCCGAAATTAGAATAAACTGTTTTGGATTGGCGCCAAGTGATGTAATTCTCAGTCAGCTGAGCCGTAGTCGCACCCCTAAGATTTGTTCATCGTTGTAGTTTTCTAGTCGGAATGCAAAAGCTGGATGGCACCTACCTGAGGTATCGGTTATTTTTGTTTTGTCTGCGTATCAATGGCCCTTCCGTCTACATGTGCCCGTTTCACTCCAATGTACACTCTTGTCTTTTCCTTAGACGAGTTCTATCTTTTTTTCTTTATTCTTTCCTTATTCTTTTGTATTGTTATATTGTATATTTTCTTGCTTCGTTTATTTTTTGTTTTTTGTATTTTTCTTTTCGTTTTCTTTCTCATTTGTACCAAATGTACGAGTCTTGATTTTTTCATGGTTTATAACTTAGTTGCATATACCTTTCGGTATATGATTATGATTCATAACTTGGAAGGCACTAGGCTGGAATATTAGAGGTATTAATGCAGAAGCAAAACAATTGGCTGCTAAAGAAAAACTTGAAGAGAGTGGATGTGATGTGGCTTGTTTCGAGGAGACAAAGAAAGAATCTTTTGATATGAAATTTATAAGATCTATATGTCCTAGAATATTCGATAATTTTGCTTTCTCTCCATCCATTGGAGCCTCAGGGGGTATCTTAGTGGTTTGGAATTACTGAATTTTCCAGGGAACTTTTGGTGGAAATCAAGAGATTTGGTATTATTATAAAATTTTAGTCCACTAACATGATATCTCTTGGACTTTGGTAGCTCTTTATGAACTATATTCTGGCCCTAAGATATTGGGTTTTGTTCAATCGATATATGATTTAAATATTCTTGCTGATGATTTGGCTTTTCATGGGACACTTTTAGATTAATTTCTTTAGTAGGTACAATAACACTGTTCTTATGAGATACTTTAGCTCTTGCTCAGAGAGATGTTAAACGAAGCTTGAAAATGGAGTACCTAACAACGCATCTTCACAGACCAAGAACTACAAGATCACCCCTTTCATTATGGGAACTTTATAAGATCTCAAGATAATAGAAACAGACCTGGTGGAGATGTAAATGATACTTTTATGTTCAATGAGATTATAAGCCATCTTGGAATTCTTGAAACTACCTATTAAAGGAAGATCCTTCACCTGGTCTAATATGCAGGGTACTCCACTGCTGCAACAGCTTGATTGGGTTTTTGCTACACCCTCTTGTGGACTACTAAATGTACCTAATACAGTCGTTTATCCTCTTGCTAAGACCACCTCTTATCATACTCCTTATGTGGTCAATATTGATACTTTTATTCCAAAGGCAAAAGTTTTAAGGTTTGATTTATTGGGGCTGACCATCCTGGATTCTTTGACTGTGTTCTCAATTCTTGGAATAAACCTACCTCTTGTACTTCCTCTGCTGCCATACTCATGCAAATTTAAAATTCTAAGATATTCTCACTAGAAGTGGCATAGAAGTATTTCTCGAATTAGAGGTCTTATTGAAAGATGTAACTGGGTAATTCTTTTTCTAGATAATTTAGAGGAAGAGAGGCCACTTTACATCCATGAAAGAAATTGCAGGCAAGTGGCGAATCTACATTATGAAAAATTGGTGTCCATTCGGTGCAAAAACCGGAAGAAAAGGTGTTCAATGAGGTGGATCCATCTGGGAGAGGAAAACACCAATTTTTTCATGCCATGGCCACTGAGAGATACATGAGAAACAATATTGCTATACTTATTTCCCCTGATGGAAGAACTGTATCTAATCATGATGAGATGGCTGTTGTTGCTTGGAATTGCTATAAGGCTAGGATGGGGATTGCCTCTAGTATTAATATGCAATTGGATATTCAACATCTGTTATAGCTAGTACCTGCTTTGGATTCCCTCTGTGATTGTTTCTATGAAAAGGAAATGGATGATGATATATCTAAAATGCAAGGAGACAGAGCCCTAGGTCCTGATGGCTTCAATGCTTTCTTCATTAAGAAATATTGGTCTATTATTAAGAAATAATTTTATCAGTTGGCCATTCTAGAGTGGTTATCTGGACCTAAAGAGCATCAATACTTCCTTAATCACCTTGGTGCCTAAGAAACTTTATCCTGAGACTATGAATGACTTTAGACCTATTTCTCTAAAAAATGTTGCCTTAAGTTCCTCACAAAATTAGTGGCAAACAGACTACAAAAGGTTATTCTTCAATGTATTCACGAGAATCAGTTGGTTTTATTAAGGGAAGAACTACTCATGACTTCCTGGCTTGGAATTTTGATTATATTCACCAATGCAAGGTTGTTGGTAAAAGGGTTGTAATTTCTCAAATTGGATTTGAAAAGGCCTTTGATACTTTGGAACATGATGCCCTAAGTGCAATTTTTGGAACACAAAGGTTTTGATAAGAAATGGATTAAGATGGTTCACAACACTCTTAGCTCTGGCTCCCTTCCATCCTGTTAAATGGAGTTTCCTGGAAAACAATTTGGCTGCAAAAGGGGAGTTAGGAAAGGAAATCCAATGACTCCTCTTCTGTTTGTGTTGGGAGGAGGCCTTCTGTAATCTGTTGTTAATAGGCTATTGCTTAATGGTGAGATTCATTTGCCTTTGGAAACATGAGACCCCAATTTTCCTATAGTACAATATGCAGATGATACCTTGCTTATTATCCCTGCTGATTCTGCTCAATTAAATAGCTTAAAGGTCATTCTACAGAGTTTGGGTGCCTCTACTGTTCTGAATGTAAACTACCAAAAATCTTGTATGCTCCCTATAAACATTTCTGACTTTGAGGTATATTCTTTGGCACAAGAATTTGGATGCACAATAGGTACCTTTCCTTTCACCTACCTTGGCCTACCTCTTGGCACCACTAGACCAAGGATTCAAGATCTCACTCCTCTGGTGAATAAGATTGAAGAAGGCTCACTGCTTGTTCCACTTTTTTGGATGATGGAGGAAGACTACAACTGATCCAATTGTTTATCCTCTATGCCTATTTTTTTTTGCTTTTCTCTTTGGATTTGCCTGCTGGTATCATAAATCAAATTAACAGAATACCGAGGCATTGTCTTTGGAGGGGTAACAAACCTCACTCCACAAAATAATCTCTGGCTAGGTGGGACATGATATGCAAACAAAAGAAGAGTGGTGGTTTGGGGATTTTTAGATCTCAAGCTGCAAAATGAAGTTGTGTTGATGAAGCATCTCCACAAATTCTACAACAAGCATCCTATACCATCGGTTCAATTAGTATGGAATTACTAGATAATGAGGTCCCTCATGATTCTAATCCTTGTGGTTCTTTCTGGTGGAAAGATATTATGAAGCTCTCTGGAAATTTAGATCCATCAGCCAAGTGACTCTTAGGAAGGGGCACACAGTCCTCATGTGATCTGACAAGTGGAGGACAAGGATACTCTCTATGCATTTCCCAAGATTATATTCCTTTTCCCTTGACACAAACTTATCTGTCTAGCACTTTCCTGAGTTAGATGATATTTCTTAGTTCTTTTATCTGCCCTTTCAGCACATACATTTTCATAAATGCGGAATTTAATTCTTTATCTCTTCTAAGCTCTGGACAAGACTGCTGGGAAACTATTTGAAAAAATGGGGCTTATACCTCAACTTTATATTATCATCACTCCTTCAGTAATCATGTGGCTAGTACCATTTATCAACATACATGGAAGAGTAAATGTAATATTCATATAAAGGTTTTTTGCTTGGTTACTTGTCTCTGAGAGACTCAATACCAGAGATATGCCGAGGAGGAGGAAATGCAATGTCACTGATTCACTTCATTGTGAGTTATGCATTTCTGATGAGGTTGAAACATGGGAACATCACTTTTTCCAATGCCCCTTTAGTATTAGGATCTGAACCTATCCCAAATTGAATAGAACTAGGGTGATACAATGGAGGAAATGGTTAAAGATGCAAATCTCGAATTCAATAAACCTTCTTCTTTGAGGTGCTCATTATAGCATGCTGGAATATCTGGAAACAAAGAGATGGGGCTGTTTTCGAAGGGATAATGCCTACCTTGAGAGCTTGGAAGATATCCTTTATTCATGACATCACTCTACATTTGCATAGGGTGAAAAAGTGCATGTACAAACTTTGTCATCATGGATTGACAACTTGTTGTAAACACTTTTTTCTTGGTTACTTGTCTGAGAGACTCAATACCAGAGATATGCTGAGGAGGAGGAAATGCAATGTCACTGATTTACTTCGTTGTGAGTTATGCATTTCTGATGAGGTTGAAACATGGGAACATCACTTTTTCCAATGCCCCTTTAGTATAAGGATCTAGACCTATCTCCAAATTGAATAGAACCAGGGTGATACAATGGAGGAAATGGTTAAAGATGCAAAGCTGGAATTTAATAAACTCCTCTTCTTTGAGGTGTTCATTATAGCATGCTGGAATATCTGGAACAAAGAAATGGGGCTGTTTTCAAAGGGATAATGCCTACCTTGAGAGCTTGGAAGAGATCCTTTATTCATGAAAGCACTCTACATTTGCATAGGGTGAAAAAAGTGCATGTACAGACTTTGTCATCATGGATTGACAACTTGTTGTAAACACCTTTTTCTTTTCTTTGGCCTGATGGCTTTGTAAATCTGTACATATCTGGGTTTTTAGGCAATAAAATACTGTAGGGTTTACCCTACAGTCTTATATTAAAAAAAGATTGTTAGTAATTTTTCCAGCTGATTTTTTTAGATTTAAGTGGGTGTTTAATTTATATGTTTCTAGTTGTAAGTGGCTTGCAACTGTAGTTTAGATTTTTTTTCCAGTTTTAAGTGGGGTTGCAACTCACTCTTGTTTTTTAAACGCCAAGTAGTGTTGCAACTAAGTTTCACTTCAGTTAGAAGTTGGGTCGCAACTGAGTTACTTTAGATGCAAATGAGATTTCAATTGTAATTTAGATTTTTTAGTTTCAGTTGGAGGTTAAACTAAGACCTTTTTTAGTTGCAACAGGGTTATCACAGTTGCGAGTGGGGTTGTAACTGTAACTAAGATTTTCGCCAGTTATGAGTGTTATAACTAAGATTTATTTCAGTTACAAGTGGAGTTGCAACTGAGAATTTCATAGGCGTAGATGGGTTTGTAACTGAGTTTTTTTTATTAATTGCAAGTGAGGGTTCAAGTGGCTTGTGTTTAAATTACAAATCAAGTGGGGCTTGCAACTGATTTTTTTTTTCTATTGCAAGTCATGGTGCAACTATGATTTTTCTAGTTGCAACTAATTTTTCTCCCATTTGCCAGTCAGACCGCAACTGATTTTTTTCGCGTGTTGCAAGTAGGGACGCAAGGGAGTTTTTCGAGGTTAAAAATTTATTTTAACCTAGGCGTAGTTTACGTGTTTGGTTACATAAAGTGCTTGAGGTACCGAAGAATGTCATGGTTGTTATATTTGGTTAATGGAAGGAAACAACCGTTTCTCCATTTTCATTAAGAGGGAAGTGGGACAAATGTCGGAATATTGTAGCAAAAGGGAAAAAGGCAAAGCTAGAAGCAACAGCAGATTGGGAAGAAGAAAAAATACGGCTGTTTCCATCTTCATCGTGTATCCCAATGTTGTTAGTTACATTTTGTTCAGAAAATTTGTGACCACTATAAATTTGACCGAACCTTTTTTGGGTTGCAGATATTTATTCAGGTGCGATTTTCTTTTAATTGCGGAAATAATAATATTATTTGAGGTCTTACTTGATTTTTATGTGGAGATGACATCTGCTGAGCTGGAAAACAGAAGAATAGACTGCGACATGATTTATCAAGACCTCGATATTAGGAATGATGCTTTAATAAAAATTCAGACCTGCTATCGTATATGCACTCGCAATGAAATACTACATAAGAGCGTCTCCAATCCTTATTTCTTAAGCAGGCCATAAGATGGGGCCCACTGTGAATGCTATAGCTGAACGGAAACCCTCCAATGCTTAAGGTGAACCCCATATGCAGCCTTTTTTTCTTACTGTATGACGGCTCCCGTGAAGATCGACTGACACTCTGTGGAGAGAGGACGAAAAATAATTTTTTATATTGCTTACTGCCTGGCCATACCAGTAAGGTTGATCGTAGGAATTTTTTCACTATGTCCGATAGCCACAATGCTTATTTTCACATAAAGTCGACCACAAGCTTCGTATGACCCTCCCTATCTCAATATTGGAGACGCCCAGCGGCAGGGATTTTTAGCTCCAATTGTATCCACCTTACATCTTGGCATGAATGTCTTCGAAAATAAGCTGTGCGGAACTAAAGTCAAACTATATGTCTATGTATTCTTTGGATTCCAACACGTGCCACGTAGGCATCATGCTAGGCTGCTTGATCGCCCGGACAAAATGCAAACGTGGTATTTGCATAGCACGGCCAGCGAGTATTCATCATAGTTTTAAATAGCAAAATGTTGCCGCCAATTTTTTTTTTTACAATTTACCGCTATAGACTTGCTATAGCCCGCTATAGCTGTTTTTAGGCGTTGCCGCTATATGTAATAACCCGCTATTTAAAACTTTGGTATTTATTCCACTGCGTCGTTCAGCGGAAACAGCCAAATTACGGCTGAAACACGCAACCACACTAGTTTTCAGAAACCAGAAACAGTTTGTTCATAAACAAAGCTCCTCACAGATTTTGAATTGTCCGGTTAGCAAGCTCGGGAAAAAGAGAAACAGAGTGACTGGTGATGCTTATGCCGGCATGCCACATGACTTGCACAACTTTTCTCATCTCGTCCCTCTTCTTTTATTCTAGTCACAGCGAACGTGATCTATCCCCACGATCAATCAACCTCGGGTCACCCCACAATTCAATTGTGCAGACAATATATTAGGGCTAGGTAGTTAGAAAATGAACGACTGAGTCTAATCTGACGCGCCAAATAAAAGACTGAAACTGTGGACAGAAAGTAACACTGTCCAAACTGAAGAAAGCAACAACTAGACTGAACCTGACTGAATAAAAGGGGTTTATGCCAACGAGCATGGTTTCCTCACATCTTAAAACAGAAATAGCAGGATAACTTGGACAGATATCCAGATTCCGTGAGTTTCAGCTCAAAGAGGTCAAGGAGCAAGCTTGGCAACCAGCTCCTCTAGAACAGATGGGCAGCTTTTCTTCAGGTGCTCAAACTCATCAGACGCCATGACTGCCTTGAGTTTACCGGGAGACGTCAGAAACTTGAAGCACGCCTTCTTCAGAGCAGCGCAGCCATGCTGCTCAGCCAGCGCCATGGTGGTCGCCACGGTGCCTCTGCAGACAGTGTCGCAGAGCTTCCCCTCGCAGATCATCTTCAGCCTCTCCATGTTATACCTGTCCGCCGCGACGAGCAAGTGCTGCACCATCGCCGCCCCGGCGTCACCCTCGTCCATCGAGCTGGGTAGTGAGTCGGTGTAGATGAAGTGCAGCAATGCCCTGAACACGCTGGCTTCCATGTCTTTGATTGGCACGAGAGTCGCGGTCTTCTCCTTCATTGGACCGAGGAGCTCCGCCTTGAAGACCGACGACCGAGCAGCGAGGACGCACCTGTGTGCGGCGAATGTCTCGCCGCCAACCTCGAAAGTGACATCGGCCGCCTCGCCGGCGAGGAGTAGCTGCCCAAGATGCTGGTGCATGTCGGACGGTGGCAGCACCACAAATGGCGGCGTCGACTCAGTGAAGATCTCCTTTGACACGGTGACGTCGCACCTGATGCTGAAAGCGTCGTCCCTAAGGTAGAGGGATTCTTCCAAATCCTTCCTTTTGATGAACTGATGGTAGCCCCAAGATGGATTTTTGCTGGAGAAGGCGCGTATCTGGCTGCTGCACATGCTGTACAATGGCACTGGTTGACTATATTGGTCAAGCAGACTTATTTTGTATTCTGCTTTGACTTCACTAGCATTTGTTCTATCAGAGCATTGAAGATAGATGGATATCCAATCGGCGTCAGCAGAACCATAGCCGTCCGGATAGTACTCTATACACCAGCCATGGCCTCCAGCGGGGAATTTTTCAGACTCGATGTGCTTGCCGTTGCCAAGGCCCTTGGTGCGGGAGTAGCCGTCTATCTTGACGACATGCGACCCTGTAACGGCCTGCGCGACAATGGCGGACGCCGTGAGCGTGGAACCGTCGCCGATGTTGCCCGCCCGAGACGCTGGAGAAGAGGTGGACATTGTCAGCGGTGTGAGTGAGCAGTGAAGAAAGTGTGAGTATGCAGGAAGGATGAGTGATCGTACGGTGGTTATTTATGTACCGTGATGCTGATGCATGCATGGTGGTGGCCGTGCATTGGTGGCGCACGATGCCCAAACAGTCGGCCGCCTACTTGATTTACTGCCGCGAACAACGAGGAGACGCACGCATGCGTGTGTATTGCGTGACCAATGCACCCGTACGGCTAGCCAGTGTGCCCTTTCATTTACCGGAATTATACGTACTACGTACTCAACAGTGAGTGGAAACCGGTGGAAGATCGGTTTGAACAAAAGCTGAGTTCATGGATAGGAAAACTGCTATCGTATGGAGACCGCTTGATTCTTATAAACTCAGTTTTGTCAAGTTTACCGATGTTTCTCTTATCTTTTTTTGTGATTCCCGTTGGGGTTAGAAAAAGATTAGATTTTCATCGATCTCGCTTCTTCTGGCAATCAAATCAAACTAAGAGGAAGTATAGATTGACCAAGTGGAACATTATATGCCGTCCAAAAGACCAAGGTGACTTGGGTATTGAATGTTTAGACATTAAGAATAAATGTTTATTAAGCAAGTGGCTTTTTAAACTTTTAACTGAGGATGGCATCTGGCACGAGTTATTGCACAATAAGTACATCAGGGGGAAACCTCTCACACAGGTGGAGGTCAAACCCACGGACTCACCTTTCTGGAAAGGAATTATGAGTGTTAAAGAGGATTTCTTTAAACATATCAATTTTACGGTTGGGAATGGTGAGGGTAGTAGATTTTGGGAAGACCCGTAGCTGACGGGTAGACCATTAGCTTTGCAATATCCCATGCTATATAATATTGTGCGAAATAAGAATTTGCTAGTAGCCAATGTTCTGGGTCAATAAAATCTCAATATTGCTTTTAGACGGTCTTTATATGGGGATACTTGGGTAAATTGGCTACAATTGGTGGAGAGACTCATTGCAGTTTCTCTAACCGAGGAGCAGGATTCCTTTTCTTGGGGGTTGACAACCTCAGGTTGTTTCTCTGTCAAGTCCTTCTATGAGGAGATCATGAATGGCAATACGAGATTTTTGCATACATATCTATGGAAATTAAAAGTACCTCTAAAAATTAAGATCTTTATGTGGTTTCTCTTTCGAAATGAAATTCTTACAAAAGATAATCTGTTAAAAAGAAATTGGACAGGGTGCAAAAAGTGTGTTTTTTGTGACTCGGATGAGACAGTGGATCACCTGTTTGTTTCTTGTAACTTGGCTAAAAAGATTTGGAGACTAGTTCATTTTACTTTTAGCATTACACCACCGGAGAACATTGATCATCTGTTTGGGACATGGTTAAATGGGGTAGACAAGTCGACTAAAGCTAGTATACGCATAGGTGTATGTGTTTTTTATGGGCAATTTGGAATTGCCGTAACGATATTGTTTTTAACAAGGTGATGGTGTATAATATTTTTTTGCAGGTGATTCATCGCGCGATGCCAGACGATCAGCGTGGACGTTTGGATGCCGGATGTTCACGGCTGATGGCGGTCGTTCGGGCTATCTTCAATCAGGATGGTTGGTTGCTTGATAGGAGACTATGCTGGATCTAAGACTAGTGGGGACTTTTGTTAGATGACAGATCTATGTAGTTCCTCTAGTGGATCGGGGACTTCCTTTTTGGATACTTTGTTTCAATTATACCGTTTGTAAAACTGATATATTATGTTAATAAATAGCCGTGTGCATCAATGCGATGCAGAGGCTAGGTTTCCATTAAAAAAAAACACATAATCCCGTCCGATACGTGTACAATGGCGCAACGGGCTGTGAGAGCAAGCGCAATAGGTAAAGCCGGCTGCTGGCTATAGCGACCGCCACATCATCTACGGCCTTCGTTTTACACTTCAAATTAGCTATACTAGCCTGGCACCATTAAATATTGAAGCATTTAACGTCTGCATGTTGATTGGCTGGTGGACACATACCGAAGAGGCAAGCGCCGGTCTACCGCTCGGCTCTGGCTGCATGCGAGCTGTTATTTCTTGGAACCAGCGTATCGCCCGGCGATAGATGAGGCCGTCCGTAAGAGAAAGTACAATAAGGCCATGTAAGCGGTCTATAAGGAATTAAATAATATATTTGTGCTTAGTTGGATGAGAGAGAAGAGGAGAGAGAAGAGAAGCGGGCTACAAGATAGTAGCCAGCTGTTGCACGTGCTCATAGGCACTTTGTGAGAGTGTAAGGTGGGCCATGTGTTAACAAAATAGTGCATGCATATAGTATACTATTGTACATGTTGGCTATAAGTTGGCTATAAGATGACATGGCAATGCCTTATAGCCAGCAGCCGGCTCTATTATTAACCATACTCTTAATGCTCCACTCTGGCCCGTATCTTAAAAGGCCACGTAGGATATTTTCTTACATGGCAGGCTATTTATTGAGAAAGAATGAAGAACCGTCTCTTGTAGAGCAAGTACAATAGGCTTAGTCGGCCGGCTATAAGAAAGTACACATCAGCAAAAATCTGAGGTGGAGGAGAGAGTAAAAAGGAGAGAGAAGAAAGCGGGCTCTTCGTGAGTAGCCGACTGCTACACGGGAAACAAG
The DNA here is from genome assembly GCA_028641055.1 of Alopecurus myosuroides. Taxonomy (NCBI): domain Eukaryota; kingdom Viridiplantae; phylum Streptophyta; class Magnoliopsida; order Poales; family Poaceae; genus Alopecurus; species Alopecurus myosuroides. The sequence goes on from JAPCYS010000978.1 coordinate 55,034, forward strand.
ACACTACAGCCCACATATAGCCTAGCACAAGTGGTAGAGCCGGCTGTAAACATTTATTACAAGTTTGATGTGTCTTGCATGTATAAGTATTAAATATTAAAATATTTCACATAGCCAACCTAATAGCCAACCTATTGTACGTGTATATTTTTTTGATGATGACTTTATGTGACATGGCATGGACATATAACCAGCTGCCGCCTATATTATTGTTCATGCTCGTACTGACTACGGCTCTAGAAACGGAATCCAAGACAAAACAATTAATCACTCATGGTTTGACCAATTAGCTCCTATGCTGATCGTTGGGATGGAGCGGGCAGCATTTAATATGGAGGGGAAGATAAGGAACCGTGGAGCTAGTGTTGGGTCTCTTAAGGGCATGTACAGTGGTGATGAGTCACCCGTCTATAACCAGTGCCACATAGGACTTTCTGGCAGTTAGAAGAGAGAGAAGGTGGAAATAGGAAGAGGCTGTCGCTAATTTAGTAGATGGTCTGGTTCCGCTAATATCGCTCGCTACCAACGCCTCTCAGCCCATTGTATGCCTAGCGACGCATCTCTTCAGGCTGTAAATAGCTCTAATTAATTTTTTTTCAATTGCATACAGTTATGAGTTTGAGGTTCTTACAGACAAGTGAAATGACATGCCATTGTAGGGATCGTCTACCGTGTTGTCTACAACTGCGTGTACATGTGTTACAGATGGTTTCTGTCTAAACGAGTGTACATGACTAATACCAGGTGATGACGTGGAACAAAATTAGATACGGCAGTGCCGTTCCCCACTACGGATGGCCTGAGCAGCCCGCTTCGTTCTCTCTCTTCATTTCTCTCTGCCACTTAGAATTTTGATGACATGGCAAAGCTTGTAGCCTGCTGAGTAGGACTTATTATACTTGCTCTGAAAATGCATAGTAAAATTGCAATGGGCCGTGATGATCTTTGTCGTACACGTACGGGTCGTATAAATTGCATATATGCTACAGCGGTGTTTCGCAAAAAAAAGAAAAAAAGAGAGCGCATATATATGCTACAGCCTACACCTCGTCCATCCATCCATCTAGCTTGGGTGATTATCTTTTTAAAATTTAACTTTTTCTTTAAAATAAGGACATGTACATATCATTAATCTATAAGTCAAAACTCAAGTCGAAGCTTGAAAAAAACTCAGAAAACACATGGTATATAATGGTGTGCTACTACTCCCTTTTTTTTTTTTTACTTTGCGTTCTAAGCAAATAGCAGGTACCAAGGCAAGCCTCGGATGATCTAATTTAGTGCTAGGTTAGACTACTCTGGCACGCATAAATACATGCATACACAACTCTGGCACGCATACTTTTGTGGCATGGCCTCCGATGACATTGAATGCATGCATGGTGCTAACACGATTGCTCTACGCGGGGTAGATACGAGGAATCAGGAAGAAAGGCCAGAGATTTATGGATATTCTTTAATGCATGGAAGGCAAACGTGGGGCATAGTAAATGGGAAATTTTGGAAAAAGCCGGAACGCAAACTAAAAGTGAACGGAGGGAGTATTTTTTTTTTTTGAGTTTTTCACCGGAAAGAGCAAAGCTCTCACCTGAATATACCATTGATCAAAAAGAGGGGATGGTTCCCCGGTGTGTTTCAGAGATGGGGGGTGGGGGAATGAGATTACAAGGTTCAGATCGTCAGGCTGACGATCCAGTGGTCGACGTCGGAGCGCCAGTTGGGGAGGGAGTCTTGCGCGCCAGAGTACGGCGTCATCGCGGCAACACTTGCGGAGGGTGGGGAGGGAGGCTGTCAGGTTGTTGAAGACAATCCCGTTGCGATGCTTCCACAGGTGCCAGAAGCAGAGAAGGCGGAAGGTGTCAGCTGATCTTGGGGTGATCGTGCGAGGGAGACGGCATCGAGAGGCGATGGCAGTGGTGAAGCTGGCATTGTCACAGCCCAGCTTCTTCCAGAATCTCTGGGCGAAGGGGCATTGGAAGAGGATGTGGCTCTCAGATTCGAGCGGAGATGCGCATATGGGGCACTTGCTGCCATCGAGCGCAAGGATCCCTTTTTTGTGCAGATTGGAGCGGCATTGCAGCCTGTTCTGAAGGAGGAGCCAAGCGAAGAAGCACACTTTGGAGGGAGCGTGGTTGCTCCACATGAAGGTGTAGTGCTCGAAGAGCTCGCAACCGAGAGTGCAGAGGCGGTAGAGCGCCGAGCATTTTAGCTGCCCTATCGAGGAGGCGCAGAGCGGCAGTGTGCGCTCGTCAGGGGCGACTGTCAGGTTGACGCTGGCGAGGGCGCGTTCCAGAGCGGTGAGTTGGAGCGAGGCAGTGTGGGAGAGGCGAGGGACCAGCATACTCCGCAGACCGACGTTCACAACCTGCCGCACAGTGGCGAGGGGAGAGGTGCAGTGAGAGTGTAGCTCACTCATGGCTATGCAGAGAGCGCCGAGGGAGGACCAGGCGTCAAGCCAGAAGGACGTGCTCCGTCCGTCCCCGAGGGCCACGGTGGAGCAGGCGCGGTACAGTGGTAGGAGGCGGACCAGCGAGCCCCAGTGGGTGCCAACAAGCGAGGCTGTGTTGCGCACATCGTCAATGGGGGCGCCGTTGAGGCTCGACCATACCCACCGCAGCCACGACTCGTGCGGCGAGCTGTGAAGACGGTGGAGGAGCTTAACCATGAGGCAGTCGTTGTGATCGGCGAGGGAGCGAACGCCGAGGCCCCCTTATTCCTTTGATCGGCAGACGAAGTCCAATGCGACTAAGCACTGCGCGCCTGAGGCACAATCAGAGGCCATCCACAGGAAGGCGCGGCGCCGTTTGTCAATAGCAGCCATCACACCTTTGGGGAGGCAGAGCGCCCCCATGATGTACGTTGGCAGGGCGTCGAGCACGGCATTGAGCAGAACAAGCCGGCCACCAGAGGAGAGCAGCAGCGCTCGCCACCCGGAGAGGAACTTGTCCACCTTTGCGATCAGTGGGTAGAAAGCAGAGAGGCGCAGCTTTTCGGCAGACAGAGGGAGACCGAGGTACGTCTGCGGAAATCCTTCCACACGGCAACCGAGCGCGGTGGTGATGGTGGATAGAACGGCGGCGTCGACATGGAGAGGAACAAGTGTGCTCTTGTGGTAGTTGATGGACAGGCCCGTGAAGCGCTCGAAAGCCGACATGACCTGTCGGAGCCGGCGCCCTGAGTCTGTGTCCGCGCGCAGCAGCAACAGCGTGTCGTCGGCGTGCTGTAGAATGGGAACGGGGGCATCTGCGAAGAGCGGGTGAAAGAGACCGTCCTCGGCGTGCACCAGGCGAGGGAGGACATCCGCCACGAGGAGGAAGAGATAAGGCGACAGAGGGTCGCCCTGGCGCAGGCCACGCATGCACCTAATCCATTTGCCGGCGACGCCATTCAGAAGGATCGCAGAATGCAAGGTGGAGAGGATGGCGTCCATCCACGCACACCAGCGTCGCGGAAAACCCCGCGCGATCATGATGGCACGGAGACTGGTCCAGCTCACGGAGTCGAAAGCCTTCGCGAAGTCGAGCTTGAGCACGATGCAGGGCGCGCGGCGACGGTAGCACGTTTGGACCAGTTCAGTGGCGTAGACGAAAGTTTCGCTGATGCTGCGCCCGGCGAGAAAACCGGTCTGGTCCACGTCGATGAGCTGAGCAATTTGTCGTTGGAGCCGCGAGGTAAGGACCTTGCACACCAGCTTCATGGCGCCGTTCTGAAGGGAGATGGGGCGGAAGGAACCAGGAGCAAGCGTCCCTTCTTTCTTCGGCAGCACCACGACGTGCGCGCGGTTGATGAGCGAGAGATCCATGGCGCCGGCGTGGAATTGTTCGAAGAGGCGGAGGATCGTGGGCCGGACGGTGACCCACGCAGCGCGGAGGAAGCTAGGGCCCAGGCCATCCGGGTCGGTTGCGCTGTTCCGGTCCATGGCGTCGAGGTTGGCCTTGATTTCCTCCTCTGAGAACGGAGCGCAGAGCACCGCCCCATCCACGCGGCCTCGTGCACCGTAGAGCACGTCGAGGTCGATGGGGACGGGGGAAGCGGGTGGGGTGCCCAGCAGCGCGACGAAGAAGGCGTGAAGGGCGGCAGCCTTGGCGTCGTGGGAGACGACGGTGACGCCGTCGATGTCGAGGGCGCGGATGGTGTTCCGGCGCAGGCATTGGGACGCCCGAGCATGGAAGAAGCGGGAGTTTTCGTCTCCCTCCACGACGGCGCGGAATTTCCCCCGTTGCTTCCAGTACGCCACGCGGCCGCGCACGAGAGCGGCCCGCTTGAGCCTGCAGTTAGCACGGAGAGAGAACTCGTCGCGAGTGAGGGGGCGAATTTCTTCGAACCAGTCGAACAAGTCAATGACAAAGGAGCAGTCGTGTTCATTTTTTGGGTTAAATTTGTGCTTACGCTTCCAAACCTTTGCGGCGCTGCGGAAGGCCTTCAGTCGTGCAACCGTGTCACCGGCGGCATCTCCCAGCGTCCGTGGCGCAGACCAGGCATGGAGGGTGGAGGGAAGGAAGAGGGGATCGAGCAGCCAAGAATTCTCGAAACGGAAGCAGTGCGTGCGGGGAATTGAGGTGGAGGCTGTGATGAGGAGCGGAACATGGTCAGAAGTTGGGCGCGGTAGGGAGGTGAGGCTGGAGTTTGGGAGGGAGACGTTCCATTGTTGATTGAAGAGGGAGCGGTCGAGGCGCGCGAGGGTGGGGATTGAACGCATGTTCGACCAAGTGTAGCTGCAATCAGATAGGAGGAGTTCAAAGAGAGCGAGCGAGCGGATTGTGTCGTTGAAGGCCGCGGCAAGGTTCTGGTCGAAATTGTCATTGTTTTTGTCGCTAGGATCGCGGGTGAGGTTGAAATCACCGACGAGAAGCCAGGGGGTGGAGATGAGAGGGGCGATAGCCTCCAGCTCAGTTAGTATACCCCCCGAGCTCCCGATGGCGTCAATGGTGGAAAAGCTGGAGAGGTTGGGGGAAGAAAAGAGCGGCTACAGGCGTGATCGACCGTGCACAGCTTGGTTTCTTGGAGGGAAAGGATAGACGGCGAGGAGGAAACGAGTGCATCGCGGACTACCGGGCGTTTCTTTGGGCAACCAAGGCCCTGGACATTCCAGCACTCGAGAGAAACATTACGAGTAGTTTTGATCATGGGGAACCGTGGTGGCGACAGGGGGCGCGGTGGCGAGAGTGACTACGGGCTAACGAGGGAGGAGAGTGAGCGCGGACAGTGCGCAGGTAGGGGCTTTGTTGCTGCAGCCCGGACAACGTACAAGGTTTGAGGTTGCTAATCATCGGCGATGGGGTTCACCGGCGAGGAGACACCAACGGCCCTAGCAATGGCCGTGACCGTTTTCTTTCGGAGGGGGCGGGTGCGGGCCGAGAGCACGCTGTTCTTCAGCACCGTCTTCTGCAGGGCGCCAGTGCAGCCACCTAGGGCGTCACGCAGGCCACGGAGCTTCTCCGCGCGCGTCGCGACGCTCTCGAAGTGCTGGGATGCTTTGCCAGCAAGACGGGTGCTGCGGCGTTCTTCCTGCGGCGGCGCTGTGTCCTGGGTGATTTCAGTAAACACGACGCCGTGGTGGCGTGTGGCAGCGAGGGGAGGACCAGAGCTCGGTTGGGATGAGCCCGAGCTGTAGCCTGGCCCGCTGCACCACGAGATCATCAGGGAGGAGACGGATGAACCAGGCGACCCGGGGGAGGCCAGTCCATGCGTGGGCGAGCTCGCCACACTTTCCAGGATGGCGAGGAGCGCGTCGTGCGTGGCACCGGCATCGATCTCCCCCCGAGCTCGCGCCCCCTGATATCCACGAGAGGGTCACGCGGGCGAACTGGCGGGGCTAGTGCGAGCCTACCCTGACGACGGCGGAAGAGCGGGGGTGGTGGCGGCCCGAAGAACGAGACGTACTCGCCATCGGCATTGTACGATTCCTCCGCGCGCCAAGAGCGGACTTTGGAGAGGAGGACAAGACGCGAACCCCATGGAGGACAGGAGACAAGGATCTCCGCGGGCACGGAGTTGTTGTGCTTGAGAAGCACGACTGCGCGCACGAGGGCGCAGTCTGAACCTGACAGACAGGCGGCGTCCACCTCGAGAGTTTTCCCGAAGCAGCTAAAAGCTGAGGAGATCCCCAACTGCGAGAGCTGTTCGACAGGAACGCGTTTGGCCGTAACGACCGCGACGAAGCGCATGTCGCAGGGGACATGATCCGCCTCCTCCTCACAGACCAAACGGAAGGTAGCTCCGTTGTGGACGAACGGCTGGTGGTCGAGGGCGATCTCTCTGTCCTCGACAGAGAGGAACTTGACGTACATGTCGCCAAGCGACGAGGGGACCAGGGAGATGTCGAGGCCCGGAAGCTCAGCGCACAGCGCGTCCGCGATGGAGGAGGCCGGCGACGAGAAGGCGGCCGGAGAGTCTATATAGACCACAGCCATGCGTTGGGCCGCAGCCATGTCGCCAGGTGGAACGAACACCTCCGGGGCGGGAGTGGGTCATCCTCGTCATCGTCTTTGTCCGATTCCACCTCTTCATCGTCAGATTCCGCGCTTGGGGTAGCAGCGGGGGCGGGGCTTGGGGGCTGGACCATGTGCACGGTCCGTTCGCCAGGCAGGCGAGGCTCAGAGGCCTCTCCTTCCTCGAACAGACGCGCAGCACGCGGTGAGGGCGGGGGTTCGGTGCGTGGAGCACGCGCGCCGGCGCAGGGGGAGACTGGGGCGGAGAGGGCCGATGGGTAGGGGGTGGCGGGCGGGTGGAGGTGATGGTGGGGTGTGCGGGAGGTGAGGTGGAGGTGGGGACGAAGGTGGGCTGAGGGAATGTCATGTCGCACTCGCGGAGGCGGTGACCGAAGCGATGGCAAGCACGGTACCTGATGGGGTCCCTGCAGTCGCGGACGAGATGTTCTGCAGAGAGACACCGATAGCAACCGTCGAGGCTGAGGAGCTTAAGAGGGGCGTGCGGGGTAGGGACTCGGGGCCGGGCGGGGTGATGGCAACTTGAAGGAAGGAACGCGGAGACGTGGAGGCATCATTCATGGCGGGCGTGGTGGGCAGAGCCTCAGCGTCCGCGTCGTCGTTAATGGCAGCGGTGAAGGGGAACGTAGCATAGAAAACAAAAATTTTCCTACACGTGATAAACCCAAATGGCCAAGATCTAATCTATGAGATGAAAGGCAACGGGGAGAAAGAGAGTCTTGAGATAACATACCCTCGAAGACTCAAAGTGGTACGAGAAAAGATCTCGTGGTTGGCGTAGTCGTTCTCACGCCGATCCCGAGCGAGAAGAAGAGCACCGCAATCCGGCGGCACCTCCGTAATCGGTCACACGTTCAGCTCGATGAAGACTTCCGTTCCCTCGTTCCAGCGGGTTGCGGAAGTGGAAGATCCCTCCGGAATTCCAGCAGCACGACGGCGTGGTGGTGGTGAAGAATCCCACGGTCAGGGCTTCGCCAAGCCGGAGACCATGGAATGGAGCAGCGGATGGAAGGGAAAATGTGTGAGCAAGTGTGTGGG
>JAPCYS010001047.1:0-62419 GCA_028641055.1 Alopecurus myosuroides
AGGATACTAACTCATACTCCAACACTCCCCCTCAAGATGGGTGATAGATATCTATCATTCCCATCTTACATGCCAATGAACATTCCTTACTACCTAATCCCTTTGTCAAGCAATCTGCTATTTGTTCTCTAGAGGTTACATGGCTTAACTTCAAGGTGCCTTCGTCGAGCCGCTCTTTGATGAAGAATCGGTCTATTTCCACATGCTTTGTTCGGTCATGCTGAACTGGATTGTTAGCTATGTTGATTGCAGACTTGTTGTCACACCAAAGGTTCAATGGCCCTTTCCGTAATAGTTTCAATTCTGATAAGAGGCCTTTCATCCATAGCATCTCGCTCAAACACACAGACATTGCTCTATATTCTGCCTCCGCGGTTGATCGAGAGACCACCGGCTGCTTCTTGCTCCTCCAAGATACCAAGTTTCCTCCAACAAAGACACAAAATCCTGATGTTGACCTTCTGTCATCGAGACAACTAGCCCAATCAGCGTCACAATAGCCTTCTACATTCAAGTGCCCATTGGCCTTGAACCATAGACCTCTCCCGGGACTGCCTTTTAGATAGCGTAAAATTTTGTATGCCGCCTCTAAATGGCCACTTCTTGGGTCATGCATGTAGCGACTGACCACACTCACTGCATAGGATATGTCAGGTCTCGTATGGCATAAATAGATGAGTCGACCTACAAGTCGTTGGTAGCTCTCTCTATCAACTGGATCTCCAGATTGTGCACATAATTGATGATTTTGCTCAATAGGGGAAGAAGCAGCTCGACAACCAAGCATTCCTGTATCACTAAGAAGGTCCAAGACATACTTCCGCTGCGAGAGAACAATCCCTTTAGGGGACCTTGCTATCTCAATGCCTAGAAAATACCTTAGTTGGCCAAGGTCCTTAACCTCAAATTCTTTGCTCAACTTCTGCTTTAATTGTGCCATCTCAATAGCATCATCACCGGTAATAATGATGTCATCCACATATACTGCAAGAATCGTGATGTGCCGCTGAGAGTGGCGGTAGAATAAAGTGTGGTCCCCGTTGCATTGTGAGTATCCCATACTACACATAGCACGACGAAATCGATCAAACCATGCTCGTGGAGATTGTTTAAGCCCATATAATGACTTTCTCAACCTAAGGACCTTCCCACGAGTCTGAGATGTACCAAAGCCAGGTGGAATTTCCATGTACACTTCCTCCCGAAGATCACCATGCAAGAATGCATTTTTGACATCCAGCTGATGCAATGGCCAACCAAAGTTAGCAGCACAAGAAATAAGAGTTCTCACAGTACTCATCTTTGCAACGGGTGCAAATGTCTCGTCATAGTCAATCCCATAAGTTTGGCTGTAACCCCTTGCCACCAACCTTGCCTTATATCGTTCTATTTTCCCTTCTGGGGATTGCTTCACGGTATACACCCATTTGCAAGTAACTGGATTTTTCCCACAGGTAGAGAAACAAGATCCCATGTCTTGTTCTTCTCAAGAGCTTTCATTTCCTCCAACATGGCCTCATACCACTTTGGGTCTTGTTTTGCTTCCTTCCAATCTCTTGGGATTGCCACAGATTGTAATGAGGAAATGAAGGCTCTATACCCGGGTGATAGAGAGTCATATGACACATAATTTGCAATATCATGCTCAAAACCGTACCTTTCAGGAGGCTTTCCTGTTATAGCTCGTGGTTCTTTTCTCAAGGCAATAGGCAAATTTAGTGAATCATCAATGACACATGGCTCACTCTCATATGAGTCAACTTCATCGACCATTGGAATCTGTTGTTGTTGATTTTTCTCCCCCTGCAATTGGATCTCACCATTTATTCGAGCTTGTTGTTGATGTTGTGATTGCCTCCTCGTATACACCCTTAAATTTTCTTCCTCATTTGGTTTTCTCCATCTCTCTTCACCTGTAGGTTGTCTCCTCGTGTATACCCTCAAATTTTGTTCCTCGTTTGGCTTTCTCCATCTCTCTTCACCCGTAGGTTGTCTCCTCGTATATACCCTCAAATTTTGTTCCTCGTTTGGCTTTCTCCATCTCTCTTCACTCCTTGGACATGGAATTGAACCAACCGCAATTCTCGATGGTTCATCCTCCTTTGTCCTCAATGATTCACTCTCCCCCTCTCGACTAGCATCACTTGTGCTAGGAGAGTCAAAGTCAAACAACGAGCTGAGATCCGTCTTCTCTCCATAGAACGGCTCAGACTCTCTAAATGACATATCCATGCTCACAAATGTTCTCCGTTCAGTAGGACTCCAACATTTGTAGCCCTTTTGTCCAGGTGAGTATCCAATAAAGATGCACTTCACAGCACGTGGATCCAATTTTCCCACTGAAGGTCTGTGGTCTCTAACAAAGCATGTACACCCAAACACCTTTGGCGGAACAATGAACTCATTTTTTCCGTAGACCATTTCATATGGAGTCTTCATTCCAAGCACTCTTGATGCATCCGGTTGATGAGATAAGTAGCTGTCATAACCGCTTCACTCCATAAGAATTTAGGCACATTCATCGTAAACATAAGTGATCGAGCTACCTCCAGTAGATGACGATTCTTTCTTTCAGCCACTCCATTCTGTGGCGAAGTATTAGGACACGAAGTTTGATGAAGTATTCCTTTTTCCGATAGAAAATTGCCAAATTCATTGTTCACATACTCCGTCCCATTATCTGTCCTAATAGTTTGAATGCCGGTGCTGAAACGATTTTGGATATATGCATAGAAGTCCTTGAAACAATTAAGAACCTCACTCTTTGTTTCATGAGATATATCCAAGTCATTCGGGAGTGACAATCAATGAAGGTGACAAAATACTTCATTCCACTAATAGAAACCACAGGAGAAGTCCAGACATCCGAATGGTTAACACGAAGGGCGATGTACTCCGGAGTCCACGACTCACATATGAAGTCCTTGTGTGTTTTCCATACTTGCATGCATCACACACAAGTTTGTCTTTATCTAACTTCTTCATTCTTCGGGATAAATCTTAGTCATAGCATCAAAGGATATGTGACCCAGTCGACAATGTTGGAGCATCATCTTTGCTTCATTGTTTCCTGAAGCAGCCATCAGAGCAGTGCATAATGCATCATTTGTTCCTGTCTATCCAAGTACCAGAGTCCCTTATGCCTGACACCGATCCCGAGCCTCCTTTCAGTCTTTCTCTCCTCAATTATGCAAGCGTACCGATCAGCAATTACTCGGCAATCAACATCGTCAACCAATGAGCTCATAGACACCAAACTAACCGGAAACGATGGAACATATAAGACCGAAGATAATGTAATAGAAGGGGTACATTTCACTGTGCCTACCCCTTTGACAGGATGATAAGTTCCATCAGCGGTTTGGATGGTCTCCTTATGTGTGGGTGGATGTGGAACATATGATGAAAACTCACTCCACTTGCCTGTGACATGTGTCGATGCCCTGAGTCTAGTATCCAATTAGAACAAGAGGTTCCATTTGGAGTAAGAGCCCTATTCGGCACACCTTTGCCAATTTGAGCAAGATTAACACGATTGCCTAGGACCGTTGTTTTTTCACTTTGTTTTGGAATTTCCGCACTCCTCTTTGACTGCCTCAATTTCTCTATCGCCTCCGCTAAGATTTTAAGCATCTCATTTGATCCTTTTGCACTCAAAATTAGATTGGCTGTATTCTTCTCCTTGAGTAATTGAGTAAAATTCTCAAGTAGTTTCTCAATTCTATGATTTTCTCCCATGCTTGCAGCACCACAAACGGCTATTTTCTTACCCAAATCAATCCCAACAGCTGTTCCTCCTCACTCCTCTTCTCTGTTGTAACCACAGACTCCTTCTTGTAGAACCTCCGCTTCAGCTGCGCACCGGTTCGCCTTCTGTTGCTGCCACCAGTGCCCTCAGGTCTGCAACTCTCACTCCTCCGATTCCTGGCAGACGCCCGTCCACCGCACACCCCCAGGCTCAGCTCAACCTGTTGCCCTTCTTCTCTGCTCCAGTCAACCACCGTGGTGCTCCCTTCTCCTTGGGCTCACCTCTAGCCGCAGGTCACAGCCCCTTATTTCCTCTTTTCTTCTCGTGCACACCAAGCAGCCACAACTCTCTTTCTTCCTCCTTGCAGTCACAAGCAGCCACACTCTGCTCTCTCACAAGCGCGACTCAGCGCTGCTGACCCGCAAGTTTGTACTTGTGGCTACCGTATCCACACCTCTGCCTAGTCCTGCAACCCCTGCGTGGAGGTTCTTCCCTCCTGCAGTCCTGTAGTCCTGCCTGCCTGGGAGCTCCGCCACACGATTCACTGGCTTTCTGCCTCAGTACTACACCTTCCGCAGCTGCACTTACCATCCGCCGGAGCTAGGCCTGTTGGTCACCGCCATAGCTCTGATACCATGTTGTTCTTTGGGGAAAATTTATGGATAGGTTGGTCCATTGGACCTCCACCACCCTCCTATATATAGGCATACATATTCACTTATACAGTAGAACAATCTAGACTCTTGTAGGACAATAGTACTATACTAGGATAGGCTCCACTCCCCTGGAACACTCTAGAGACTACTAGGATACTAACTCATACTCCAACACGCGACAATATTATGCTTAGTAGCTTCGGCTCACTGTGATTGTCAGATCAAACACATGATTTATAGTGTTGTCATCCCTTCTGTTTTTGTTTCAGTCACGATGATCTCTGTGTAGGCGGTATGAACCTATCTGAACCTTGCTAATTAGTTGTCTAGAATTCCTCAAAAAAAGAAAAAAAAAATACTTGTCTAGTTTACCCTTTCTGCTACTGATGAAGCTAATTTTTGAAGAATCTTATTGTTGTTGGCTGGAAGTTAACTTGGGTTTTCTTCAGGTCAATGAGAGCACGGGAGCCCAACACTGGCCGATGGTGTCGGACTTCCTATCACTATGAAACCCGAAGCTGCTGCCGGGGCCTTCCCTGATGGGATTTTGCGGGTTGTGGCTGGTCGCCGATGGGGATCTAGCACCATATGACAACAGGTTCCGCAGTCGCTGATGTCTCCGTCCTCTCGGCCATGGACGACCAGGACTTGATCACGAGGTGTCCACGATGGACGACATCACCATCAAGTACAACCTCGGGTAATCTCAGGCTCTACATCCCTGGTGGTTTGGTATGTATGGTTGCTGCAGATGATGATCTGTGTGCATAATTTCTGTGTGCATAATGTTGTTCCTTCGATGTACAAGGCAGAATGTTTACAACATCGTTGATATCTTTTCATTGATTAAGTGCTAGAGAGAGAAGTAGGTTACTTCTGATCATTGAGAAGATAGAAAAATCCACTTGTTTTGCTCTTCAACTGGTTCCATCTGTGTAATGTTGTATTGTATTGCCGCAAGTTGAAACAATGAATTTTACTCTAGTTTCTTTGGATTATTATGTTGGATTCTTTATTTTAACCTCCCAAGCAGAGATGTAAAGTATTATTTTTGGGATTTTCACTTTCGTTAGAAGCTTTTAGGGGATCCATTATACATGTATCTGGGAAACAATACATATACATTTTATTGACCTATTACTACTCGTATATATGCAGCTGTTCGTGTAAAGTTTTCTTTTTAGAGCATTGTACACGGTTGTGTGCAGTGGGCTTTACCTTTAGTTATGATTATGCCTTTTGTGTGAATGATCTCCAAATTCTGATCCCATCTCCTTGTTTGCGTTTTGTAGGTCAATGATGCGTCCCTGGATCCCACATGGTCTCCTGCACCGATGTCGCAGTCGCCGCTGGTCCCGATAGCCGCCTCGTGTCGGTGTCTTCCCTGAACATGTCCCTGAGCAGCTCCTGCCGGGGTCTTTCCTGACCATGTCCCTAAACTCTAACCTGCTGCTCCTGCGGTCGGCTATGTCCCTGAGCCGTTGCTGCTGGCAAGGGCTCCGGTGGTGGTTGATGCTTGGCTCTGACCTCTAGAGGCATGTGGTGTGTAGGTCTGACCTCTCTCCTTCGACTACCTCGTGTTCCTCTCGGTTCCCGTTGTCACGCCGCAACCCTCTGGTGAACTTATATCCGTTGTACCACGGCCATCGAGCCGCGGTGATTCTGTTTGTCGTCTTTGTGCGGTGTCGTCGTAACTGTTTAGTTATACTTCATTTAGTTTGTTGACGTAAGAATTGAATCTTGATATATTTAATTCTGCAGTGCTATCTCCAATCTAGTTCTAGTTGGAATGCTTAGCTAGGTTCTTTGCTGAAGTACCAAACCGAAAGCAAATTATACTGGTTATATTTATAGATGGCATTATGAAATGCATTCTCATTATTTAGAAGTTAGACACATGTTTTTTATGCTTGTTGTATTGACTTACCATTCCTGCTCCTTTGAGCCCCTTCTCTTTAGATTACTGATGTCACGAGAAACTATTGCATTACTAGGGGGGGGCCTTTAAATTTACGAAACTGCAATCTAAGTAATGGAGGATTCCTTCAAACTACAGCTCTCCTCTGTGCCCAGGGACGGGCTGCTGCTGATTGGCCACACTTGCACCCCGGTGAGTGCATTCGCAGAATCCACCTGGATCTGTCCGTTTTTGTTTTGATGATGCTGCGGGTTCTTTTTTAGTGTGCCAAAATAATTTACCTGATGTGCGTTATGGTTGTTCGTGCCGGGTGTGGGTGTACAGGAAAGAGGCTGGTTCACGAGAAGGACTTCCTGTTGATCTTCTTCCACTCAGGCGTTGGGGATAAGACTGACTACAACAGATAGGTTTCTTTCGCTGGCCTTTACTGATAATTTTGTGCTATTTTGGCTGGCCGGGCAGCACATTCATTGGTGTAGGAAGTGGGCCATGTGCCTCTATTTTGTGTTAAACTTCTCATGTAGGCTATATCATATATAGATTAATAGATGTTCTGATTTAATGCTAGAAATTGAAGTGAATTAAAAGTTAAGTTGTGTGCCTCTGTTATGTTCAACTCCTGATTTTTGTGAACATGGTACATCTTGCTCTTCTTTATGATAGTCCTACTCTGCATGTTCATAGCATCAGACTCGGAAGTAGTTACATTGCTTGACACTTAGTATTTCCTCCTGGTGCCTATGTAATTAGAGCCTGGTATTAAATGCTAGTGAATGATGATACTTAACAATCAGAGTGGTACACTAGTACCAGTTCCATATCTGTGCGCTATTGTACATGATTTGATTTTCCTGGATGTTATTCCTGCCCCATTTTATTTCTTTTATTGATGCTAAGAATATTTCTCTCTTGGACAGAGACATGGCTGAAATTTTAAACTAGTTAATATGGTTCTATGATGTATTTAACCATTGCACATGATCTCTAGGTCCTGGATCAGACGACTTCAGTACCAACTGATTGTTCATTAAGAATCATTATTCCATAGGAATTGTAGTGCTAGGTTTACCTTGAAGCTTCTGGCTTGTATTTTGTAGAGATGTATGTGTGCCAGTATGTCACCAACAGTACCACTAGGTGATAAACAGTTAACATTTCCGTGTCTTAGTTCAAATGGCATTTGATCGAGTAACTGGACTAATTTAACTCATGTAATTATTTTATCCAGCGAATTACAGAGGACCAAGATAAACCTACTCCTTGACTTCAATACATAGTTCTGTACTGTAGCGTGTGCGGAGTGGAGGTTGTGTACAAATTTTTAGAAGTTTGTGTTGTATTTTGTAGAGTTATGTCCGAGGTGTCTGAAGTGGAGGGCCCAGGAGGTTGTTTCTGTGTCATGTTTGAATCTTGTGATATTTGATTTCATTTGTTATGACATCTGGAGTGAAATACACTTATTGTATTTCGTGATCAAGTAAAATGATATATTAGGATCTGACGAGGAAAGGGGAAGTCGTGGAAATACACACAACACCTTTGGTCTAATCACAGTCAACCACAACCATCTGTGATATATTAGCTTTGGCTGAGCTCTTTCCTTTTTCTGTACAAGGTTGTTTCGTCGACCTCTCTTTTTCATTACTTGATTTGCAGGAAAGAGCGCCAAGGTTGGTAGCTCGAAAGTGGTCAGCAATGGAGTCCTGGGCTATTGAGCTCGCTCGAGAATGCTGCTTTTTTAGTTCTTCCAGTAAGCATGATTTCCTCCAAGCTAATATTATTTTTCTACATAGTATGCACAAACCAAACATGTTTTCTTGCTGGGGATAATAGTTGGGAGTGCTACTTCTCAAAAATGAAAGGACGTTTCTGGTGACAACTCTAGTTGTTGACAAGTTTAGTGTGATCCTAAATCTAGCTCCTACGAATGCTCTTTTCCGCTTGTCTTCTTTATTTAAACTATGGCCCATCATAGTAGATGTTACCATCTAGTTACCATATGTTGCTTGCGTATTAATATAGAATATGGTGTTCCTTTGTTGTGCAGGCTATAATATTTACAATACCACTGAATTGTTTTGCTCTGCAACTGGTATTAGCCAAGCAAATGCTTGTTTTGGCAGGTATATATTCATCTGTCCTATTTTTGTCAGGTGCTGAATTTTAAGCCAAAGATCTGGGATTGCTGGTTGTCCAGTCACCGGTGTATTTGCTCGGCAGTTATAGCAGATGTTGCCACCAAAAACAATATCCAGACGAAAATTGCACAGCTGAAGAGAGAGTTCTCTCAAACAGAGGTTGGCAGAGGAACAGGTGGATGGTTGCAGAGGGATTCCGAGTAAGATCGCTCTGCCACTGATATTCTGCATGATCTGTGTGTGTTTACTTCATTAAATTGCACTTCCAGTTGACTAGTGGGTGGCTTGTGTGATGCTAGCATGGTTTTTCTTCTTCAGATTTGTATAAGACATTATCTTAAGCACCCGGGGAAGAGAGATTGAGCGGGAGGAGGTGTGCATCTTGCCAGAGGGTGGTGACAGCATCGATGGTCTTGCCGTTGCAGACGCTGCTAGGCTGTCCGTGGCTTCCCGCGCCTCGCGCCTGCTTGTAGGTATAGCCAACTCTGCTTCAACTACCTCATGTACCTCCTTGGCTCCCAACACCTCGCCGCAACTCGACTACTAGAAGATAAAGGTTTCTTTTCTTCTTGCTTTCTATCGATCCTAGCGCAGGTGTTGTGTGATTGCAACGTTCCGTAATCACCCAGCTCAAGTGAAGAGATTTTCCGATCTTAACATGCTGAGAAAAATTGCTAGCGTGTGGCTTCATTTCGTTGCCATCGCTTCATATAAGAACAACCATGCAATTTTGATTATATAATTCTGGTTGGGAGGCTCTTTTGTGCTTTTATATTTGTCTGCGTGAGAGCTTTTGATTCATATCCATGCAAGTGCTACTTATGTACTACTCTGCATACCCGGTGCGTGTGTTCTCATTATTTCCTTGATGTACAAATAATATGAGTTGATATCTGATTTTCTTTTGATTATTTAGAGCCTATACATTGGATAATGTCGACGAACCTGCTCCATTAAAACTTTTTTGTTTGCATTCTTTTCATTATGTTGTCTTTAGGTCTCACAGTTTTGTGGCGTGGCTCGCTTCCGGCTGCTCACACTCATCGACTGGCTATGCATTGGTGGCTTTGGTGTGATCTGACCATCGAGTGAGCTCGCGACATGCTAATTGGTAGTGTTGGTATAATGGACTCGTCTAAATGTGCGCGCGGTTGCTATATGTGACTAGGTTCCCTGCTCCGTTTCCTATTTTGGTATATATTCCAAGATTCATGATCTGGGATATTTTCTGCAGATTTCATTTGATATGTTTTATTCGCTGGTCATTTTAATTAGCAAACTTACTAGGTGCGAATATCTGAGCTCACTGTTTATAGGAAAGGCATTAAATATTGAAATTCAATTATGGCAGATTGCAATGTTTCAGTTGGTCCTTTGTTCTGTTGAGTGTCATCTGATCGGGAAGTAAATAAACGATCTTCGGTTCAACTCCACATGTATTTATAAGTTAGACCATTATCAATACAACTGTGTGTTCCATCCCATTTTCTCATGTTTCACAATCCTGAAAACTTTTCTCCTTAGCAGTTTTAAATCGAGTCCATTTACATATCATTGTTGTATATTACTAGCTTCCCTGCTCCGTTTTCTATTTTGGTGTATATTTTAAGATGTACGATCTGAATAATTTGTGCAGATTTAATTTAATGATTTTCATTCGATGGCCATTTTAATTAGCAAACCTATTTGCTGCAAATTTATGAACTCACTTTTCATAGGAAAGGAACTAAAATTTGAAATTTAAGCATGGCAGATTTCAATATTTCGGTTGATCCTTGTGTCCAGTTGCACGTTGACTGGTCAGGAAGTAAATATATGATCTTCGATTCAGTGCTCTGCACATGTATTTAAAAATCATACCATGATCAATACACTTGTGTGTTGCATCCCATTTTCTCACGTTTTACAATCCTGAAGTATCTTTCTCCCTAGCAGTTTTAAATGGAACACTTCTCTATGTAGTGCGACGGTAGAGTTGCCACTTGCTTTTTGTTCTTTTTCTTGTTCTGGCCTAGCATTTCCCCCTTTTTTGTAAGTGAACTTTGTTTTACTAATCTTTCTAACACTGGTCAAGAAACCTTGGCAGAAGTGCCTTGCACTTACAAAAAAGTCGCCTACACTTACAAAAAAGTCGCCTACACCATGAGTCGCCTACACCAGTAATTCATTCGTGACCGCGAGTAAGCTGGTGACAGCAAGTTAGCCAGGACCTCGAGGTTCTTCGCCGCAACGATGAGTATATCCCGACATTAAGTAGATTGAGACACGTTTACTTTACATAGCTGATATAGTACGGCTGATCTGAAAACAGATTGCCGGACCGGCACACGTAGGCTATCGATGAAGACCATTGAATGATTTTTTTTTCTTCTATTGGCCGGCAAAGTAGGACTTACCATGCTGCTTCTTCACCGTCATGCGTGGCCGATGTCTATTGATAGGCTATCAAGGTAGATCGACGACGTTGCGGTCTTGCCATCACAAGTGTCTGCTTTCGCTGGCGGCTGGCGGCCAAGGTAGGACATACCAACCTTATCATAATGCATGTCCGGTGCAATCAACCTGGATCAATCAAGCTGGATCAATGGTACGTCCAATAGAGGCAGATTAGTCCTAGACTTCAGCGGAAGGCTCAGCTTTTGAATCGCAAATTTTGGTGTGCGTGCTGCCAGAACATTAAACTTGATGTAACCAACTTGGACAAGGCCGGGAATTATTCAAAGCTAGGCTAATCGCTGTGCAATCCAGTGAAAACAAAAGCTAGGGTAATCAATATGTTCCAATTCATTCCTTTTAGCTAGCTCCTCCTTATTTATGGTTGCTTCGCAGAATATCAACCAGCTAGGGTAATCAATCTGCCTCTCCAGCGAAATAAAAGCACGTACAAATTTTTGCCCTTCAGCTAGCTCTTCCTATTTATGATTGCTTAGCACGTGTATTTATAAGTTAGACCATGATCAATACACCTGTGTGTTGCATCTCATTTTCTCACGTTTAACGATCCTGAAGTATTTTCTCCCTAGCAGTTTTAAATGGAGCACTTGTCTAAGTAGAGCGACGGTTGAGTTGCCACTGGCTTTTTGGTCTTTTTCTGGTTCTGGCCTAGCATTTCCCCTTTTTTGTAAGTGAACTTTGTTTTACTAATCTTTCTAGCACTGGTCAAGAAACCTTGGTAGAAGTGCCTTGCACTGACCTCTCTGATTGTGTAGTCATTATTCATGTTCTCGGGGAATCAAAGAATAGACGTACTATTGATGATGATGATCGGCTTGGGCTAGATTGGGCAACATGCTTGCAGAAGATTGTGCCCAGAATGCATGTATAGTTGTATACATGAGGTTTTCATTGTCGTGTGGTGGAAGATGGTGTGCGGTAAGGTTGGCGAACCACTGGCTCGTTGAAGAATACCTTGCTTACATTAGTTTGTGCTACTAGTATGGATTAGTCTGTTAGTTTGTGTTCCTGTGCGATGTATGAAATGGTCCTGGTCCAGCTCTTGTGTTAAGTAGTGTTCTTTGCTTCAGTTAGTTGAGTATCCGAGGAAAAGAGACTGGAAATTTCGCGGATGCTTTCTCTACTGTTAGGTGTCCCTAACCCGATGAAATTGTGTGTGGCAATACATGAATAGTGCATTTGCTTTGCATAGTGGTCTAAATGTTTGGACATGAATTTTTGTGTCACGTACCTACTGTTATCTAAATGCTTGGAGGCGGTGAATGATGGCCTTCGCCTGTGTTGTGTTGTATATATGCGCCTGCCAAAGCTGAGAAGCAAAAGACCAATGGCGACACCTGATTTTGATGTTGCCACCGTGAAGAGCGGGAAAGAACGCGTCGAGGAAGTGAAGTGCCGTTAGGTGGTAGCACGGTAGCATTTGATCCAGCTAAATGAATCGAGTGTGTATGTCAGCAAGCATAATTTGTTTTACGAGTTCTTTATCTTGGTTCTATCCAAGCTAGTCATGTTAGCGGCTTGAGATGATTGGTGTGGAGGTGGACCTTGACCGGTATGTTGTGGTGCAGGTGACGACGGACGAGCCGAGATTCTTGAACTTGGTGGCATGATGGTGGAGCATCAGATTTCTGTTGGGGAGGTGGCGACCGATGAGGGTATTTGGTTGGGGGAACCGGGGAGTCATGCCACAGTTGGGAGCAATAGTTGGTGCATGAGCTTCTTTCTCAACTTCGTATCTGTGTTGTGAACTAGTAGATGAGTAGTAATTTATTTTTATATGTATTTGCTATTGCAAAGTGTGTAACCAGGTTTGAGATGTCATCTTATTTTGAGAAATTGTGTACCTATGTGCTTACATATTAGAAGATATATTCAAGTTGAGGAAACCAAGTGTATTTGATGTACTCAATTTCGTAAGAGCATGCATACGTTTATCCAAATTAACATTCCGGTGTACAAGTAGTAGGAAACGGGGACGTCAGGCATGCCTTTTCGTTGACCCTGTGAGAATGTGCTCCCTCCATTCTGGTTTATTTGGCAAATCGAGGCTAAGGTTTTCCCTTACATTCTGGTTTATTTTGCCCCTAATGTAATCGCAAGACAAATTCGCCGCGGAATTTGTGAGCGAATCAACCGGAGTACGGTTGGCGTTATCCTAGATAAGTACCGAAGCTGAAATTCTACACCTACGGAATGGTTATTTCGTACAGAATTGGAAACGGTTTAATTCCCCCCACCCTCCCGTGTTTTCAGCATCGTTTGGTAAGCAAAGGATGTAGCAGTAAGTGCTGGGAGGCGAAAAAGCAGCCAATCAGAGACGTTGGCCTAGGCTGGCTCCTTTGCATGGATGAGCCGCTCCATCCCGAGAAACCAGCATGCGGTGGCTAAAGATACAATTTTATATTTTCTCCAGTGATCCGGTCATGGATGGGATGGTTGTGCCATGTCAGCAATCCGCGTGGTCGTGCAATCCTAGCCGTCCGTTCGTGGGTGCTCTGAATTAATAAGAGAGGGAGCCGAAATTAGCTTTCTTTTCCCGCCATGGGCTTTTTTTGCTTAAACCGTGCCAAGAACTTTCTCATCTCAACCCTTAGTCTCTATAAGTAGTAAGGCACCGTGAGGAGAGCCGCGTGCGGGTTCGCGTGACTTGTGACTTGGATCTTGGGCGAGGGCGAGGGCGAGGCCTGGCGTGGTTACAAGGAAGAAGAAGAAGAAGGAGCACTGCGTCGTCGTCGGTTAGATCTCTGTGTGTCCAGCGGGCAGAAGTTGTTTCGGCAGACATGGTGAGCTCCCGTCTTTGGCTCGGCGGAGGGGAGCTGAGGCCCGCTGGCGAATCAAAATCCGGTAATTCTTCAATGGACCTGTTTTGTTTTATGCACGTACGTAGGGATTCTTGTGAAGAGATTTAACGACCGGCCCGTGCGTGAGAGCTCCTTGTTCGATCTGGATTTTGTTTCTTCTCCTAGCTAAGCTAAGGATACGTACGTGTGCCATGGCCTAGGTACGAACAGCCGTGTGTAATTAGTTAGTTGAGTTGGTCTTGCAGAACAAAAGATGATACTATTATTGATTAGTTTTTCAGTCATGTGAAGTCGATGCGAGCAGATTGTTTCCTTGAAATGGAGATGAAGAGCCAATTAATGCGCGATAGATATACAGGAGCTAGCTAGGAAACTCGATCGTGAGCAGGCCGGAAAAAAAAACTCGTAGCCATCCTCACACGTACCAGATCGAGTTATTGGAGCGAGCGTTCTGTTTTTTTTTCCCTGTGAGCAAGCAGTGTTTTATGTTTTGACGCGGAACACAAAACGACGGCATGCGAGAATACGGAGCGTACTAATTAGGCCAAGGCGAGCGAGCGAGACCGTGCGCTGTCGTTTTTTTTTCTTGTCGATCTGCTTGGATCGCCTAAGAAAGCAGTGTGCAGACGCGCCGCGGTACTGCTTTGTTTTGTTTTCTTCTCCCCGCTTGGTTCGCCTAATGCAAGCAAGCAGTGCGCGACGCCGCCGGAACCCACGCGATTGAGTCGTCACTCGTCAGGGGGAGCACACACACAACAGCGCAGGAGGCAACAGTCGGAACAATGTAATAGTAGTCCTATTGCAAGTTGCCCTGCCCAAAAAGAATGTTATGCATGATGGATCTTTGTTTCCCTTTCAGAGATTGCCATACGATCCTCACATTTTTTATTTTTGCATGTTTCTACTATTAATTTATATCATTTTATGACATATTTCTGGACTAACCTATTAACAAGATGTCCAGTGCCAGTTCTTGAGCCCAAAAGGAAGAAGTCCAAAAATAAAAAGGAGGCGGTGACCGGGGGCGCCATGCACCCTGGTGGCATGGGATCACCTTAGGCTGCGCCCAGGGACACATGGAACCCTCCTGGCCCTCCTCTAGCTACAATTTCGCTAATAAAGATCCCCTGGCCTAAAAACCATACGGATAAAGAAATGTTTCACGAAACAGATACATAGTCGCCATCATCTCGGAACCCTGGTTTGGGGTTCTTGAGCCCTGTTCCGGCACCCTGTCGGAGAGGGGAATCATCACCTGGGCATCTTCATCGCCATGATTGCCTCCAAGCTGATGCGAGTGGTTCGTCCTTATACTACGGGTCTGTAGCAGTAGCTAGATAGTTGTCTCTCTCCTTGTGCTAACATGATCTTGTGAGCTGCCTAATATGATCAAGGTTGATATTATGTAATTGCAACATGTTTTGCTTGCTAGGATCCAATGAATTGTGAAGTTATGATCAGATTATGCATGTTTCTTATGTGATCTTACTATTATCTTGTGTTTTCTTTATTTACGTTCTTGCATGCTCTCCGATTTGTGTGGTTACTCTAGCCAAATAATTGTATGGATATCCAAGAGGGAGTATGTGCTCGATAATGGGTTCATCCCTCCTCGTACCCGGGCACGAGTGACAGAAATGTCTAAGCCGAGGATGTGTTGTTGCTACTAAGGGTAAAACATTAGTATGTCCACTTATTGATTATAAATATTTCTTACATTATGTATTGTGCTTAAGACAATACTCTGTTGTTTGCAACTTAATATCTCAGAGAGAAAAACATAGAAGCGATCTCGAAGTGGAGTATTAGCTATAGATTCATGTTGGTTAACTAGTCTATATATGTTTGATGTAATGGCTACATGAATATCACGAGGAACTTTCTTGTTATCATAATATTTATATTCCAATTTTGTCAATTGCCTAGTTTTAGTTTGTTTACCTGACATGTTTACTTTGTTATCTTTATGGAGAGACACCACTAGTGAAAATATGGCCCATGTACGGATCTCGGGCCTAATACCAGAAGCTACCGCTCTGATACCACTGTTGGGGCGCGTAGAGATAAACGAAAACTTTTCCTACGCGGTACTCCCAAGATCTAGCCAAGGTAGAAGGCCACGAGTATTACCACTAGACGCGCAGGTGCGGATTATCGATGTAGCGCGTCTGGTCGGGGCAGTGCAGTCCCACGATCCGGTCCGGCCGATCCAATCCCTCGAACGTCGAAGTGCTGAACGTACAGCACCTCTGCCGGTATCCACACGTACGAGGAGGAGCTCCGACGGCGGACTGCTAGGTCCGGTGCGGCGGCTGGACTGAGTGGGGCTAGGGTTCCCAACGCATGGGAGAGTGAACTAACTTGCCCGTTGGGCAACCTGCGCCCCTCTTTATATAGCGTATGGTAATGGGCTGCACAACACTTGTGGCCCATTCCCTCTGTGAGTCCGACTCACTAAATCAGTCCATTTCCGGTTCGGGTCCAACCCAACCAATACTTGCTCCCGCTCTTAAGTGTGCGACCCTGCAGGCTCATGGCGACTTGGACACGATTGGAGTCCAACTCCTAATCGATCAATCGGTAGCGGCTCCTAGCAGAACGTGCCGACTCCCAAGTACCATTGAGTCATGACGACATACCTTTCAATGTGATATTCATCTTAGTCCTTTTTTGCCTCACGATATACCTTGTCGAGCTATAGGCGATTTATCGTCATCCCTTAAATAGCTCAACTCTCTTCTCGATCCGTGATATGTGATTCATCTGACTAACTCTTAGTCAATCGACACAGTTAACACTTAACTGAGTCGCGCATGGCCATGCTCCCTGAATCATATCACTCGAGAGGGCCCAGAGAATATCTCTCCATTAGGAGGGGCAAAATCCCATCTTGATTATCCACATCACGCAGCTTGCTTCTCATTCGACCCGAACTCTGCCTTTATAGTTGCCTTGTCACAGAACAACGTTTGACAGAACCTAAGTCGGTGATCCACAACTCGGATTGTGCGACAACCTCAGGTCTAAGGATTACATTGATTGAGACATGCAAATGACGACTTGATCGTTGCATCTCAATGTGGGTCAGTCCGACTTGCTAAACTCTTTAGCCAAGTCTGTGAACGTTGGAATGGCATCACCATGCCCATGACAAGTGGAACCGTGTCATCAGCCAACACTCACATTAGTCTAGGGTGTGTGTCCAGCACAACCTAAATGACCAAGGACAATCTAGTATGAACAACATGAATATATAGTTCCACAATCGAATCACATATTCAATGACATATATCAGATGTTCAAAACAAGGACAACTTAATAACTTTATGAATACAGTGGGAATTACATCATACATGATTGCCTCTAGGGCATATTCCCAACATAACCAATGAAAGAAAATGATGTCTGACATCCTCTATGCCTCAGTCATATTTTCTGCCATGTTTATTGTGTTGAATGCTCGACCTAGTGTGACCCTAGTTCTTGGTTGAAGAACAATTTCTAGACCGATCCCTGGATGGATTGATGAATAAATGTTAAGTATATACGTCAGTGTCTAGGGATATCTAAGGATATGTTTTCTGGTGTGTGATAAGATTGAAAACTTTCTATAAGGAGTTATGATGATGGAAGACTCATAAGACTAGAAATCTCATACAGGAAAAGGTTTGTTGTTTGAGAGAATACATGGTTAGCTTACAAAGTGGCATATGTATGAACTGTCAATCTACATGGTTATAGGAGTATATGGTTGCTTTATAAGTGGAAAGTGTGATTGGACTGAGCGGGTATTTTTGAGCATGTATGGTTCCCTCTGATAGATCTCCTAGACTTTCAAGGACCATAATACGTGAAGGTTTCGAGTCTCACCCCATCACCGATACATATATTTCAACCGTTATCATAAGATACGGAATGATGTAAACTAGGTGACATAATTTTTTTGCAAAGTATACGGATCTCAGTGTGGTAGATACGTTAACGAAGCCTTTTCCCACGAGCAACGCATAGTCGAATCACCAGGAGGCTAATGGTGATTAGATCAAAACTGCTAAATAGATTATTTGTGCTCTAGTGCAAGTGGGAGACTAGACGAGTTATTCCCTAGACGCAAATAATAAAGTTATGTTATTATTATTATCATAACTCATGTATGTTCATAATATGTTTTATATCATGCTATAATTGTATTAAAGCGGAAACATTAATACACGTGTGGTATGAAACAAAAAGAGTCCTTAGTGCCCACTATTAACTAGTCCATTGGGCAACCAATGATCAAGGTTTCCGGATCATGGACAATTACGTCACTGACAATGGAGTCATTTTATTAGATGAATGATATGATGGACACACACCCAACTTATAAATATTCATAAAACATAGTACCCAAACCTCGCATTGTGAGATGATATTTTAATTGCTATCCCCGAGATTTTAAAACTCCATCCACCATCATTAACTTAAATGGGTGACTATAGAGGTGTACTTTGGATAACCGGAGGGATATGTTGAGGAACATGCATCAAGAGCGGTATTTGTCAATCCAGCTAATGGACAAATACTCTGGACTCACTCAGCGGTGTTGTATCAAGTAAACCTTGCAAGCATGTGACTAGGTCTTGGGGATGCAACATTGTGGTAATATTAGATAAGTTTGTCTCTAACGAGATCGTACTAGCTGTGGAGATATCGGAGAACGAGTCTCGGACAAACCAAATATTGTATGATAGAAGGTGGGGGCACTTCCGTTTAAGGTTCAGCGACGAAGATAATCGCATATTACATAGGGGCCAAGGGGGGATTCCAGGCCCCGCTCTGTGTCATTGATCGAAGAGGGATCTCGATCATGTCTGTAGTGATCTCGAAATGTTACCGTGTCACACTTAAGGGTGACCGATGACAAAGTGATTTATTATCAAAGATAAATAAGAGAGAACAGAGCCAAAACAGTTGCAGGATTTATCTGATGGAGATCGGAGGGCAACGAAAGGTGTTTCGGTGTTGAAATAAATTAAATAATATGTGTTTGTTATTAATTAGTGTAATTAATAATTAAATATATCTTTATTTAATAAATAAATCCATTTTTCATGAATGAGCCTTAGTGGTAAAAGAGGCGCATTAGGGAAAGGGGGAAAGGGGAGAGAGAGGAGAGAGCAATCTGCATGGGCCCTTTGGGGGGCATTAGGGGGTGCGGATTGCCCCTCCTTGGTCGGCCACCATGTGGGCATTAGTCCCACATGGCTAAGCCAAGGGGAATGCCTCCCTCAACCTCCTATATAAAGAGAGGCACCCTCTCTCCTTTTGGATCCAATTGCTCTCTTCCTTCTCTCATCATGTGGTTCCCATTTTTGGAGTTGCACGAGAGTCGAGGATCTTTCCACCCTACACCCCCACTGTGTATACTTCTCTCATGTTCATCTCTGTTGGGGTAATGACTAAGAGGGTCCCCCAGCTACACAGCTCCTAAACCGGCTTAGGACAAAGCCGGTTCATTTCAGAACCGGCTCACCGAGGAAGCGAGTTCATCGGTGGACAAGGATAGATCTCGGACGGAGGGCTAGGTTACAGTTCGTCTGACAGAAGATCCAAGACCCGTCCTAGGAGTACAACCTAGGGCCCGAAGACGGAGCAAGGCCAAGGCACTTGAGGCCCAAAGAAGATTCTGGAACCGGCCAAGCGACGGGGCCTAGTTCTCATCATAAACTGACAAAGGTTCTCCTGTCGGGTTAAGCTAGGACTCCGACTTCGGGCATAACCCGGATTCTTTTGTAAGCCCAGGAACCCATCAATTATATAAGGCAAGTTATTGGGACGTAGAAATCAAGTTCTAGTTCTAGCAATAATTCTCGAGACATCGGAAGGCAGAATCGCTCCTTGTAATCGTGACCTCGAATCACCAATAGTCAATAAGTAGGAGTAGATTTTACCCTCCATAGGGGCCAAAAATGGGTAAACTTGTGTCTCTCGTTTCCGTCATAACCCTTCCGTTGCTTCGCTCAGAAGCTATGTCCTCACAATCTAGTACTCGCACCAGGAAACTTTCCGTGACAACCCCACGACAGTTAGCGCCCACCGTGGGGACAGCTCACATAAGCGTCATCTTTTCGGAAGGAGCCCTACTTGGGATTGAGAAACTCGCGATAGGCCGGCTCAGGAGGAGCCAACTGTGGAAACTACTACAACCACGATACATGTGGCCTGGAGTTCTCTTTCGTGGAATCCGGTTTTCGGGTCCCCTTCACCGAAATCCAGGTCTTCGTCGGTTTCGTGGGAGGATCAAACTCGAAACCGGTTCGGGAGTCAAACTCAGTTTCTAGAAAATCTACGATCGGTCACTCTGATGGAGAATCTTTGGTAGGGAACAATGACCTCGACGCGGCCGGCTCTATTCACCAGCTCTTTGAAGACGGTCTAGGAGAAGATCTGGAAGAAGAACTAGAGAGGTTACAGGAACCAGTTCAACTCACAGCCGTCTATATGGCAGGCCAGAACCACAACATAGAGCCAAGGTATGATATCAATGGAAATATAGTTCAAGTGATTACTAATCCAGTTCCAGGAGCAAACATGAGTACAATTCAACGAGCACCGAGAGCATCAGCGTCTGAACCGGCGGTGCCACCTTCGTTCGCGCCAAAACCTGAATAGATGGCAACAATGGATGTGCTCAATAAACTGCTTGCGACTCCGATTACAGCAAAGAACCTGGAACAGCACAACACGAGACAGCCAGGCTTTGGCAAGAATTAGCTCGTGTTCGCCAAGAGATACAAACATAAGCAACTTGCATAAATAAGGCACGAATAAACGTCCTCCAAGAAATTGCTCGCTTAGATGCATAAGAAATTCACCTGGGATTTCGGCAGAGGGAGCTAGCTTCGGTGCAACATAGACGCATCATACCAGGCTGCCCTCCAGTTTTGGACCGGTGAATCTTTTTCAGACCCTGACAAGTACACCTGTTGGGACTCCAGGAGCTAAACCTGCAGGGCCACCACCAGGAATCAGTAAAGCAGTACCAGTACAAGGAACCGGACCTATAGTGCTGCCACCATGAGCTGGTGCAAACCCGAATCCTCCACCAGTTCAGCATGTCCGTTTTCAACCGATTCTTCAGCAACCAGTAAACCAGGTTCAGAATCCAGTTTATCAGCATCCAACGCAGCCGGTCCCATAGCTTCAACAACAAGAGCGTTTTCATACGCCTACAGTTCACTTCAATAATCCAGTTGATAATATCTACCTAGTGACAAATAACCTCGCTCAAATTCCCATTGATGCAAATAATTCGTTTCGGGTTGAAGCGATGAAGGCGGTTGAGATGCTACAGATGGCGGTTGTCCAACAACTAAATTACAGCGACCAGGACCGTCTTCACTCGACCTCGTACAACAGTCGTAACTCGGCAGCAAGGAGTCATCATGTAAACTCGCTTGTCCCAGCCGGGTCTAGCAACCCAAACCAGCAGAGGGAACAACCAGAACGAGTCCAGCCGAGACAGGCGGTCTCGCGTGCCCCGGTGATCATTAACCGGGCATAGGGCGACAAACTGAAAATAGAATTCCGGATTATGTTCAACCACCATCTCTGCCTCCAGCCTCAAACCTAGGTATTCCTGTACAAGCCCCTATTGGGTCTCGAAGGATTGGAATTCAGTGTCTAGAACCAGCAATCATGAACGAGCGAATCCCAGCTGACTTTAAGGGACCTCAGAAGGTTTCAAAACTATACCGCGGACATGGAGCCAACAGACTAGATTGAAATTTATGAGATGGCTATGGAGATTTTGGAAGTCAGTGACGCTGTGTGCGCTAGATATTGGAGTATAATGCTGGAAGTACCTGCGAAATCCTAGTTAAAGAATTTGCCTCCAAACTCGATCAATAGCTGGCAAGAGTTGAAGGAACAGTTCATCAAAATTTTCAGGAAACTTGTACGCGTCCGACAACAATCACAGTCCAGAAAACTATGTTCAGTAGGAGGAAGAATCAGCTCTCATACCTTCCACTTGGGGTTCCCAACGGGGTGTTAACTGCATACAAGCCATCACTATGGTTGTTGCGCCCCTCGCTGCCATGGTTCGTGTCAAGCGGTGCGGGCTCCGAGGGGGAGGGTCGGCCCAGGTCAACTAGCGGTGCGTAACCGGGGTGGATGATAATGCTAGGGGCAAAGCTGGACTTGCTGGTGGATGGTGGCGGCAGCCATGGCGCTGCAGTGCGACATCGAGGCTATTCGGGTCTCATTTGGCCTGGACTTGGCATGATTTGGCCGATTTGGGCCTGACAAGCCATGCTGCTGCGTCTGATTGACGAATGTTATTGGCCGTGGAGGACGGCTGATCTCCTCCTGGCTGTTGCTACCGCCCACATGGGTTTGGATCGGTTTTCGTCCTACCTCGTCTGATTTGTTGTCCTCGCGATGTTTTCAATTCCGCGGTTCGAGGTCATTGACGTCGGGCCGCGACCTTGGAAGCTGGACTGCCCAGGCGTCTCTATGCCGAGCATCGTGGCAATGGTGATGGCCTCTCACGTTGGCCATGTGGATGGCGAGAAGCAGGCGGTGGGGGTTCCTAGCGTTGGTCGTGGCAACTCCCAGACATGATCTAGAGACCATAATCGGGGGTAGTGGGTGGTCCGAATTTGCGGACAACGTGCGAAGGTTTTTTCAAGCGCAAGCTCTGCGCTCCGATGCCAATGGTGGCGATGCCTGCATGTATGGTTACCCTCTTGGCGACAATGCTACACTTACGGGATATTTCTACGGACTAGCCTTACGCGCACGTCGTGGGATCCTGTGATTGGCAAAGCGAATGCAGTTGCTCCGATGTTTACTCCCTCAACTGATTCACGAGCAAACACGTCAGTCCGTAGGCGATTTTCCGTAAGAATCACCCCGTAAGCGTAGCATTATTGCCCTCTTGGGGCATTGTTGTGGCTATTCGCCAAGTTAGGGCTTCGAGTTGACCTTCCCGGTCTCGACGGCGGCGATGTGCTACGTTGTTACTTCTCTTGGGGGCGTCTTCGTGGAGCCTCGTTCCTTGGGGCTTGTGTCGGTGTTCTCGGTGGCAAGTTTGGTTCTACTTTATAAGAGATTTCCCTCATCATTTTATATCGGTTCACCCGTTGAACTTTATATATAAAGTGAGGTGAAAGCCTCTTTCGAGAAAGAAAAAAGTAAGAGGAAGGATGTGGAGCGGACATTTGGAGGCTCCATGCTCGTTGGGATATTGTCCGCCACCCTGGTAGAACATGGGACAAAGATCAATTGTGCAAGTTCATCAAAAATGAGGGTGATACATGATCTTAGTTGGGCTTCATGAACCCCTCTATTTGATGCAGGACATGCATCGGCAGAGTTCGAAGATTTTAGATTGCATCGGCAATTCAAGAGATACATCAAGCAAATCAGTAGTTTTATGTCCGTGTGTTGTGGTGGACAATTTATCTAATTTTATAATTATATGAATTTGATTTTTAATTTGAACTGTGTCATTTAAAAGTTTAAGTTGTTGTTGAATTAATCTGTGTGCCAAAAAATATGTATCATCAAGTGTGTCAAACACGAAGCGAAATAGAAGTGGATATGTCCACGGACAAAATGGGGATGTCCTTGGGTACCGTGGTATTTTCTACGTGGAAATTTGTCCCGGCAACCGAAAGGACAAGAATTGAGCCAACATGGATACGTAATATTCGATGATGCTCTTAATACGGAATACACAAATGCTTTCTGACAGCAACGAAACGGTAAAATAGAGTACTAGTTTTACTGCTGTAAGTAAAAAACTAAGACTAGCAGGACCGCCAACGGTAATCTGCTACTTAAGCTCAGAGTTGCATGAGTTACTCATCGATCGTCGGGACGGTGCTGGCACTACGCCTGGCGCTGCTGAATGGCCCCGTAACGGTCCGGCCGACGAACTTGCCGGCCTTGGTGATGCTGGTGCCGAACGCGCCGATCCCCGTGCCCACCAGCCCGACGCCCGCCCGGCCGTGCTGGAGCCCGACCCCGCCACGGCTGCGCCCGCCGCGACGCCGGTGCCGGCCACGTTGGTGACCGTGGAAGACACGCCGCTCGCTGCGTCCGCAGCCCCGGTCACGGCCGCCGTCCCCTCCCTCGTCTTCCGCCGCTCCTCCATCGTCCTCTTCTCCAGCTCCAGGGCCTCCAACGCCTCCTTCTTGGTGTACGGGTGGTACAGCACCTACACAGATTTATAGACAGCTCGATCCACTTCTTGGTGCAAAAACATTGTAGCAAAGGCGAGTCGAGGGCATGGATGAGCTTGCCTTGATGGTGAGCACGCCTCTGTCCTTCTTGTCCTTGACCTTGGTGGTGTCCAGGGACGGGAGCAGCTGCAGGTTGATCTCCTGCGCGGTCCCGATTTCCAGGTCGCTCAGGGGCAGCTTGGCGATGCCCAGCCTCTTGTCCTGCTTCAGGTTGTCCTCGTCGAACACCTCCAGAATTATGTGCTGCGTCTCCTTGTCCTCGGCGATGAGCTCGAACGTCTCGTTCTCCGGGTTCAGGTTGTCATCGATAACCCTGGTCTTCTCCTTGAACATGGGCCGAATGAAAAGCACCACGTACGGATCGGACTTGCCAATCAGCTCCTTGTTCTTGAGCGACTCCGCGCGGACCACCGTCACCGTCACCTTCCCCTGGGGCATCAGCTCCAGATCACTGCACGGTAACATGCCAACAGGCCATTGTCAGCCAGCCACTCTAGCATCACAGATTGTATCCAACTCATGGTCAAGCTTTGTGAAACTAATGGAACCTTAATTATGTCGACGTCAACTCCGCCTAGCGGGATGACGATTCTGTAGAAGCGCATGCACGTGTATGTTGTTAGCTGAATAATCTTGTCAGTAGCCGTTAGTAGCCTAGGATTCTTTCAGTTAGTCTGTTAGGTGTGCATTCGCGAGCTGAGCGCATGCATGCGATTTAGTAGGGCTTAGACGCGGTCTTAGCGTTCGTGGGATGGCACGAACCTGTAAGCTAGATTCAGCGCTAAGATAGGATCATCATCCAGTATAAATAAACGCAGTGAAAACCCCGAAAAGTTGCAGGTTTTACGCAACGCAAAACAAAGTGTCTCGTTCTCTGTCAGTTCACGTTTGAGTTTCAGAGAGCAGATTCTAACATATGTCCCTCGGTTCCCGGAACTAGGGTTGAATTGCTTGCGGCGGAAGCTCCTCGTTGCTTGCTTTTATCGGACACGCAACCCGGCCGCCACAACATCTACATGCAGCCTGGAACTAGCTAGCTAGGAAGTCTGCGACGGAAGCTTCGCGTTAATCCGACACTACATGCATGCTTCGTGGAGCCTGTGCATTTTTCCATGCTTCGTGGGTTACCACTATAGCTGCAAGCACTTTCTTTCATTTTTTCCATGACGCCCGCTCGTACTACGGATGGCAATGGGGACCCGAAACCCGAAAACCCGACGGGTACCCGCCTTAAATGGGGAGGGTTTGGTAAAATGTTCGACCCGCCAGGTCTAATGGGGAGGGTATGGGGGTGGCAAACCCGTACCCGCATACCCGCAGACCCGCTCTAAGTCCTAATCATATCCCTAATGATCTTATGCCTAGCCACACGTCCACGAGTTATTGACCATAACCCACACATATCACATGGAAGCGTTGGAATTTGGTGTCCCGAAGATAACACACGTATACACGTGTCTATTTCCACTAACATCATTCCAATATTCATTGTTTTATTCCCCACATGTGTCGTCGTCGCTCCTTAAATGGGTACCCGTTGGCCCCCCGAACCCGATAGGGTCGTGGGTATGGTAAGAAATGAGACCCGACAAGTTAAATGGGGCGGGTATGGGGGGCGCCGACCCGGCCCCAAACCCGGTGGGTGCCATCCGGAGCTCGTACCGTCCGGGTCGATCCTCACACGTACCGGATCGAGTTGTTGGAGCGAGCGATAGCATGAGCGGTCTGTTTTTTTTTTTCTTTTCTTGTGTGAGCATACTGAGCACAAAGGATGGCACGCTCGCGTATTAATTTGGCCTCTCTTTACGTTTAATTTGGCTGGACGTAAGAACGATGAAGGATGGTCCCACGTTGCGCGGCGAGCGAGCGAGATGAAATACGTTGCGCGGTCCTTTTTTTTTTTCCCCTTCTCCTCTTGGTTCGCCTAAAGCAAGCATGCAGTGTGCGACGCGGCTGGAACCCTTGTGCCTTACGCCTAAGCACGCTATCGAACAAAGGCACGCGTTGGGCTACTGACTCAAACAGCACGATGCTAGGTTACTCTCTCTGTTCTATGAGCACGTGTTCAGCCATTGTTGGCTCTTGTAAATTCTGAGGCTTTTTTCTCCTCTCTCTATCTATAAAGTATTGGCAGTGCTCCTGCCGTAAAGTTCTACTAAGTTCAAAACCAGATACTACTAAGTTCTACTCACTCCCTTCCAAAATGTAACCCTTTTTAGGGTGCTAAAAAGTCTTGCATTTTCGAACGGAGGAAGTAATAACTAAACATGATACATATCCGGTGCCAATCACTAGAAGCCTGCTGCATTGCAAATAATGAAGACTTTCTAGTAGACATAAACCCTCCAAACACATATCTTTATCATCTAGCAGAGCCACTCCAAGCTCTGGACGACAGCCTCTCCTGAAACAAAAACGAATATATGCACGGAGCTCAGGTTCAGGCATTTAGGGGTAGACACCAAGAATGATTATGAATTCTTAAGCAGAAAGAAACAAGTAGAACATCCTGCCAGTGAAGCCCCCAATGTAAGATTTTAAGGTTTTCGGACCTGATCTAAACCGATGGGTAGTCAATCAAAGTTCAAATCAGATCATGACTAGAAACAGTAAAAAATGTAATCTTTCAGAGCAGGTTTCGTTCGTCAGTCCGGCGCACTCTATGTAAACATACACATGGCATCCAAAACTGGACCAGAGAGATCAACCATCCCCACAGACCAATATCTGGAGCAGAAATAATACCACACCACGGCCAGCCGAGTCAGCACGGCCACCAGCGTGGTGCTTGACTGTTTCGCTAGACATGGGAGGTCATGAAAGAGGAGTACCAGGAGGTACTCTTCAGACCCAACGACTACAATGAGGGGCCGTGGCCGTGGTACACTGGGATGCCACCAACACAAACAACAATCATTACCAGTTAGTCAAGATAACCAAGGCACTACTTCACCAAACCATCATGGGTTTGATTTAAACAAAGTTACAGGTAAAAGAAAAAAAAAAGTGTTCTTATCTAGTCTATAACA
This sequence comes from Alopecurus myosuroides, assembly GCA_028641055.1. NCBI lineage: Eukaryota > Viridiplantae > Streptophyta > Magnoliopsida > Poales > Poaceae > Alopecurus > Alopecurus myosuroides. The sequence continues at coordinate 26,977 of JAPCYS010001047.1, forward strand.
AGAATCAAACTAGTACTATACAACTAAATCAAATGTAGCACATTGTGTTTGTATCTATTCTATAACCAGAATCAGCAACAATAAGACCAGTTTGAGCTACTCTAGGTCACACAGACCAGAAATTACAAAGCTACATATGGAATTCAATGTGTAACATAATTCAAGAAGGTTAAATAGACAGGTCAACAGCATCACAAGCTAAACTCGCAACCTTCTATGCACCAACCTGATACCTAACATCGGTTAAACCCAAAAAAAAGTGAGAGGCTTACTACAGATTCCTAGCCCAACTCCTGGCAATGCAACCAAAGCTCAATGATCGGCATCCAAAGAACAGGCTCGAACTCAGAATTTTGGGACTTCAAAGAAGAAAACTGAGCAGATGCACGTAACTTTTTCGATGCCGTTATCGATGAGCACTTGAACGGCGGCGTCGAGGGCGCGACGGTGGGCTTTGGGGGTAAAGAAGCTCGACCTCCTGCACAACCTTCTTCAGATCCTCCTTGTAGTCAGGTGCCCCCGCGAATACAGTGAGCAGCGGCACCCGGAATCGACGGCGCAGGCGCGTCCTGGTGGCCTGAACCTCCTCGCCGGCGTGAAACACCTCACCGCGCAACCTCGGCCACGCACGCGCCGCGGTCCGGCGAGTTCGACGGGGCGCCGTGCACCGTGCTACCGATGCATGCGCGCACCGGCGAGCAAGCCGCCGCGACGCCGTGGTTATTGGGCCCGCGCCGCCGCCACTTTCTTGGGGGGGGGGGGGACATCGAGAGGGAAAAAGGAGCTGTGCCGGCAGTCAGAGAGTCTGGGGTGGCTGTCAAGAGCGCTCGGATGCTTCCGAACGGCGTCCATGGCGGCAATGTCCAGCTCCACCTGTGGGGCAGCCTGTGTGCCGGAGGGATGGAGGGCGGAGGTGGGGGTCGACTTGGTGCGGTCGTACGGGAGGAAGAAGGAGGGCGGCGTCGTAGATCTGCTGCGCCCGCACGGGAGGGAATGGGGGAGGAGGTGTGGGGATGCCATGGCCGGCCAAACCACCGAGCGGCGGCGTGGGATGTGGGAAGGCTCCGGGAGGGAGGAGGGGATCGTGTTGGGTGGGTGAAGTGGGTCGCTGGGTCTCGGTGGTTAACACTAGAATGGACTTGAGTGGTCCGAACGGCCATCAGCCCATTCACGACCCCTGTGGCCTGTTTGGCCCAGTAGACATCAACATTAGGTTTTCCAATGAATTCATACTTTTAGCTAAAATATTTTCCCTCCAAAACACCACCAAAAACTTACAACCCCCATGGAAAACTCCTAAATAAACATGCTTTTCACCAACATGGCGAGCCAACCGCTTGGCCTTCTTACTCGTGCATTCATACAATCGACCTCTCATACCTTAGTTGGCCGCTTTATCGGCTAAATGTCTGCACGAACTCCAGAAGGTAGACGCATGCAATCAAAAAATTGGAGCGCCGCCATGCACTGCTAAGCACTCAATTCTAGATTCTCCAATTCAAGCATTGTACTTTGTACATGTACATGCATGGGCCATGCAACCAAGAACGAATCCATCCATTTTCGTGTGTAAGTTTATATCGCATGCGCACGTATGTCAACAAAACCCCTAGAGTTTCAGAAAATAAAAACTAGTTGGTGTGCTTTACATTTTCTTTAATTATTATCCTATAAATAAATATATTATACATATAATTCATTGTGCCCAAATAGGCATACAATAGTATGTCGGGATTAGGGATGTACCTAGGTTTATCCAACAGGGACACCGAAGATATTGTACCCCAAGTTAAGAGTTTGAAAATTTTAATGGTTAGAACCCGAGTAGAATTAACCTAACTAGAGTCTGAAATCGCCTCAGAGCGGCTGCATGCAAGAAAATCTGAAGTAGAAAGAACAAATCGCAAGGCTCGTTGAGAATTTCAAATGCAAGTAGTCAAATCCTCAACTATTCAAAACTTGATCAGTTTGGGGAATTAAAAGCACATCATATGTAGCGGGCAAGGGCAGCGCAGAGGGGTAGCAGTCGAAGGACTTAGTCAACGACTATAGATTCGGAGATCAAGGAGACATCCGTTGTACGAGGATACTTATGAAGAAAATTATGATATCATTTGATACATAAAATAATAACGGCTAGGAGCTAAACATTGATAAAAAATGATTGATAATGCACTAAATAATAATGGGTGGCAAACAAGTCCAAATGAAATGGTTCGTAACAGTCGTCTCCTAGCATAAAAGAAGGGCCCCGAAAGAACGCAACATTTTTGAGCGGGACCTATCCCCATTTCCATATCGCTCGTTAAAATTGAACTCCACTATAGCATGTCAAGAATTTTTCTGTGAAAAATTGTGAGTGTGATCTCTTGTGAAATCTCAAGCACCATGACTTGTGAATGTGATCTGGCATGGCGCATCAACTAATTAGGAGACAAATGTAGTGTACATGAATATATATAAAAAAAGGCCATATACATGAAGAGCAAACGCTGATATCACATTTTTGTGTGTAAATAAATAGCGGTTAATGTAACTATGGTGGAAAATGATCACAACAAAATTTATGAAGGAAAAATGCCTCATGAAATGAGATTCATTAACTACCCTTTCATGAAATAATAATCTAGATAAAAGCCACCTCTATATTTGAAAACTCAGTCCTGCGTGCCCAAGCATCCCACTTCCTCGGCTATGTGTCGCCTCGTAGGACAAGGCGGGGACGACTAGGGTACCGTCAAAGAGAAAAGTGCAAATATGTACCATTTCACAAGAAAAATGTTATCGTTTACCATTTGTATTTTGACAAGATAAAATGGCATGGTTATATAAGTTGATAAATTTCGAACAACTATAAGTGATAGCATAGTGTTCCGAGTTAAAAAAAAGCCAGAGTTCATATCTATAGTTGATGCGTGCAAGAGAGAAAAGGAGATATTTTGGTCAGAGTTGCTAGCAATGACTTGGTAGGCACTAAATGGGCACATGGATCGTATTCCCTCCATCCACGCATAAGTGCGCTTCTAACTTTTGGTTTTAGTCCCAAAAAAATTAAGATTTGACCAACTTTACATAAAATAGTAGTACTCCCCCCGATCCATAAAAAGTGTTACCTCGTCTGATTTGTTGTCCTCGCGATGTTTTCAATTCCGCGGTTCGAGGTCATTGACGTCGGGCCGCGACCTTGGAAGCTGGACTGCCCAGGCGTCTCTATGCCGAGCATCGTGGCAATGGTGATGGCCTCTCACGTTGGCCATGTGGATGGCGAGAAGCAGGCGGTGGGGGTTCCTAGCGTTGGTCGTGGCAACTCCCAGACATGATCTAGAGACCATAATCGGGGGTAGTGGGTGGTCCGAATTTGCGGACAACGTGCGAAGGTTTTTTCAAGCGCAAGCTCTGCGCTCCGATGCCAATGGTGGCGATGCCTGCATGTATGGTTACCCTCTTGGCGACAATGCTACACTTACGGGATATTTCTACGGACTAGCCTTACGCGCACGTCGTGGGATCCTGTGATTGGCAAAGCGAATGCAGTTGCTCCGATGTTTACTCCCTCAACTGATTCACGAGCAAACACGTCAGTCCGTAGGCGATTTTCCGTAAGAATCACCCCGTAAGCGTAGCATTATTGCCCTCTTGGGGCATTGTTGTGGCTATTCGCCAAGTTAGGGCTTCGAGTTGACCTTCCCGGTCTCGACGGCGGCGATGTGCTACGTTGTTACTTCTCTTGGGGGCGTCTTCGTGGAGCCTCGTTCCTTGGGGCTTGTGTCGGTGTTCTCGGTGGCAAGTTTGGTTCTACTTTATAAGAGATTTCCCTCATCATTTTATATCGGTTCACCCGTTGAACTTTATATATAAAGTGAGGTGAAAGCCTCTTTCGAGAAAGAAAAAAGTAAGAGGAAGGATGTGGAGCGGACATTTGGAGGCTCCATGCTCATTGGGATATTGTCCGCCACCCTGGTAGAACATGGGACAAAGATCAATTGTGCAAGTTCATCAAAAATGAGGGTGATACATGATCTTAGTTGGGCTTCATGAACCCCTCTATTTGATGCAGGACAATTTATCCTCCCCACAAGGATCTGCGCCAACATGAGCGATTTTCTCACTTGGATCCGTGGCTTAATCCACTTAATCATGAGACCATACAAGCATTCGTTCCAGAACCTGACCCTATACAAGCATGCTCTCCACTGGTGGCACATTCAGCGTGACAAAAAGAATAGAATTTTACATGGAAATTCGGACCAAAATGGGCTACCTGCCAGGTCCAGCATCTCAAAGTGGAGCAAACATTCATACTACATTATGCAAGATTAACCGCACATGGGATCTAAAAGCTATAAATTGCCACATTATCACAACATAGCTGATCAAAGCACAGGAAATCAAATGAAACCATACTAGTGCCATTGATTAGATAGGTAATAACTAAATGCATCTAAAATCTATAGGCCACCACATAATCATAACAGAAATATTAAGTCTAGTTAAGCTAGGGAGTTATACCTGAGATAGATTGTGTCTTATGCCGATCTCAGTGCACCAGGGTTGGACGGAGAGGTGTCGTCCCGCTAGCAAGAGAGACCACCCCATGACAATGACTGTGCCATCAATGCAGGAGACCAGTGGTAGGGTCAAGGGGTGGCAGCAAAGGCTGGGCAAGCTGTGCCGACAAGCGGAGCGCAGCCTAGCCAGAAACCCCAGGTTCTCCGGTACATAGCACGCAGGCACCAGAAGTCGTGGCGACGGATAGCTGGAATACATTACCAAGCATACCATAGTTAAAACCAATTACTATGAAGTAATATGACCAAACAAAAATAGAAGCTAGCTTGCAAGCACTATCACCTTCCCAATAATCATTTGCAGCCAATAACTATCTACACATAGGCAGGAAAATCATACACGCGTCGAACCAGAAATATACAAGTTTGGGCACAGTTCAAGCATAACAAGCAGCAAATAATAGAAAATAGCACATTTATTTCATACATATTTACTGCCTATGCACACAATTTTAATTTTTAATTGACTGGGATGGATTTCTACCATGCATACATGTGTAATTTCTCCACTGCTTATGCATTCAATTCAACAGGAAAAAAACAAACAACATACAAGGATGTTGTCCTACACGGAATTGAGAACTTGATGCACGGAATTACCGTATCATCCAGTAAATAATATGAATGAGGATAATAACAAAGAAACATGGGTAACAACCATGTGAGCAGCCCTCCATGCACATAGCAGCCCAAGACTATTTGTCCTCTCCCGGCTGTAAGGTACTCTAACAGAGCTCCATGGAGCGCCACTGTGTTAACAGCAAAGTAGAATAATTACTGACAGAGCAAAGCAGAGCATACTAGTATTTGCATAGAGACGCAGCAAGCAGTGGCTTGGCCGAGCATGCATGGCGGCTGCACGCGCCCGGCCGATGCAGACGCAACATCAACAGCTCCATCCACATAGGAACACAATACAGTTTGTCCCTCCCCCAATTGTAAGTTATTTTATCAGTACTAAACATGATGATTGAAGTGCCACTGGGTATACTAATAATTGCCAACAGGTCAAGCAGTGGCTTACCCGAGCACGCATGGCAATCGCGTGGATGACCCCGATCACCGACCCCTTGCCCTGCACTAGTTGGAACAGAGACGAGCAGTAAATTAGCAACCAAACATGTACTCTGCACCATCTGCAACAAAAACAAAGCACTAGTAACTAGTAAGGAAGGATCAGGAATTGCAGACCTTAGTCCTAGCCTCGGGATGCTTGAAAATCGCCGCGTTCTTAAGAATGGAGGGTATGATCATGAACATGACCATGCTCCACGTGATAAACGCATGCTCCAGCTGCAACACTCTTGTACTGCGCCAAGAGAATCATCACATCAGTTGGCACCTATCTGACGTACTCGCAGCATAATGGAATGTTGTCTTGAACAGAGTTAAGAACTTAATGCACGAAATTACAGGATTCTCAAGGAAAAAATAAGAATGAGGATGCTAATGTGATATAAACAACCACATGGTTGTGATCATCTCCACTAAATACGATTTTTTACCAGGGCTGAATTCATAGGGAGCTAGCAACACTAGTCTAGAATTGTAGGACCAAAGCAGGGCCTAGTGCTCAAGGTCGCCTCTAAAACTGGAGCAACTATTTGCGAGTTGAGATTGCAGATAAATGCATACACAGTAAAAAGGAAAACACAAAGTAAATCCATGGTTTGCCATAGGCAAAAGGAAAACACTTGCACAAATATACTAGTTGATGATCATGATGGCACCAACACACAATTAGAATAACTAGGAAATCGATATACAATTTATCCTCCCCACAAGGATCTGCCCCAACATGAGCGATTTTCTCACACGCGGATCCGTGGCCTATAATCCACTAATATCATGAGATCATACAAGCATTCGTACGAGACCATAACCATATACAAGCATGCCCTCCACTGATGGCACATTCAGCGTGATAAAAAAGAAATTACAAGGAAATCATGGAGGTGGATGGGAAGGAGGAGAGGACCTCATCGGGCAGCAGCGGGTTGGAGTCCTGGCCGGCGGCAGCAAGTCAGGGACGCCGCCGTTGCCAGCATCTTGGGGAGGTGGTCGCCGGCGGCATCTCCGTGAAGACGACCACCATCCATTTCTCCCAGCGGTTGTTGCTGCGCCGCTCCTCCTAACGGCAGGCGCCGAGCAGCAGGAGCTTCTTGTCCTCATCTGCATCGGAGGTCCCCCGTCTCCAGTTTGGGCCGTCGCCATGGCCTCCCACATGGAGCTAGGAAGGGTTGCGGAGGAGGGTGTGGAGCCGCACTGGGCGCTGGTACGGGAGGCGATATGGCGAGGGCCAGCATCGCAGGTAATTGGGGGGGGGGGGGGAGAGACAGAGGGGATTGGGTGGGTATGGAGAGGCGGCGGCGGCGGGGACTCGGGCTGCGAGCTGGGTGGGGATCGAGGGGTTTGTGCGTGCATAACTTTTGTGTGACTCCCAGGGAGTTTTTTACTTTGTTTTTTTTTGTTTGTTTTTAAGACGGTGATTCCTCGGGAGGTTGGTCTTGGGCTGTTGGATTGGTGAGTTGTGAACGGCTCAGATGGTAACATGTACTCTACGTTGGCGACCCGTGGGAGGCCATCCAGTCAGCGGCTTAGGGCATCTCCAGCCGTCCCCCCAGAGCCCCCCAGGGGGCTTTTTTCGCGGCGGAAGCGACGAATAGCGACGCTTCTTCACCACTCGGCCCCCCCAGCGGCCCAAATAGCGCCGTTTCGGCGCTAAATAGCGCCGCGGCACCCAGGCCAAACCCAGCCCGCTGGGTTCGGCCTGGGGGGGCGAAACTGCGCGGCTACGCGCGTGGGCCAGCTCGGTCGACGCGACGAGAAAGCGCGGGAACAGAACCCCGTGATCGTCTTCTCGGCTTCCGCGCGGTCAAAGGCTGCCGGCATTTATGGCGTGGCGGCCGCCCAGTGCATGCGCCCCGCCCAAAGGCTGCCGGCGTAATGGCGTGGCGGGCGGCACCGAGGGGACGCGCGCGCAGTAAATGCCCGGCCGCTCGCCGCGCTATAAAACCCCCCCGTCGCGCGCCTCGCCCCGTCATTCTTCACACCGGCGAGCTCTCCTGTCCCCTTCTTCTCCTCGACGCTCTCCTCCTCCCTTCTTCTCCACGAAAATGTCTGACGGAGCGGCTGCGAACGGGTTCCCACGCCATAACCTGCGCCGGGGCCAGGCGATGGCGCTGTACCGCGCGGGCTATCCTTGCCCGCCGGACATGCGCCTCCCTAGCTCCGCCGCGGGGGCGAGCCGCTGGGCACTCAGCGCCGGCGGTGTCCCCGTCCCTCCCCTTCCCACCTCCGACCCAGAGTTCCGCCGCGCCATCCACGAGATGCGCGCCGGAATGCAAAACCCCGAGAATACCCGCTGACCGGCGTGGACCAGTTCTGGTGGGAGCGGCTGACGGCGCGCCGCACCCGGGAGCTGGAGTCCCTGAACGACAACGGCCTTGTCGAGGGCCGTTTCAACTCGCACGGGCGGCGCCGCTGGTGGAGTGCCCCTGGCAGGACCCTCGACGAGGTCCTCCAGCACATCCACGCCGGCAACCAGCCGCGCCTCGCGATGCCGCCGCCGGAGGCCACCCAGCCGTGGGTGGCGCGGCGGACCGGCGCGTCCTCCTCGTCTGCGACGTCGAGCTCCTCCGCCGGCCACTCCGTCTCCCACCCCCCCCATTTCTAAACGCCGGACCGGCCGCACGCAGGCGCAGCGGCGGCGCGCTCCGCATCGGCGAGCCACGCTTCGAACGCGTGGTTCGGCCGAAGACAGAGGACACCGGCGACGAAGACGAGGCCGAGTGGCCCGACCAAAAGGTCGCGGAGCAGCTGTCTCTGGACACGCTGCAGCCGCTCGACGTCGACGCCGCCGCTCAGTGGAGTCTGCGCGACACCACCGAGTCTGAGCTCGCCCTTCAGCGCCGCCTGCTGGCTGAAGCCGAGCAGCGCAAGGCGGCGCGCGAGCGCGAGGCCGCCGCGGCGGCGGCCCTCTTCCGCGTCCCTCCCCCACCGCCGCAGAAGGAGAACGTCTACATCGTTCTCGACGAGGACTCCGACGACGTCGACGTGATCCAGCAGGCGCTCGAGGTGAGCAGGTGGGATTGCGGCGGCGGCGACGAGGGACAGGGGGGAAGCAAGCGCCCCGGCGACGCCCCCAGCGACGACGACGACGACGGCGGCGACTACAGCCAGGCGATCGCCGCCAGCCTCGGGCTTAACTAGTTTAGATGTAGTTTAAATTTTTCGTACTAGCTTAAATTCGCGCCGAATATGTACGCAGTTTCCGAATTTCAATAAAATCTCGCATGTTTTCATTTTGCGTTTGTTTGGGCCGGTTCTTGGGCTCGGGACGCGACTGGGAGACGCGCCCCCCAGGTTCCAGAATAGCGCCGTTTAGCGCCGCGGCGGCCCCAAAACGGCGGCGTTTTGGGCCCTGGGGGGGCGCAACGGCTGGAGATGCCCTTAGGTGTACGTTTTCGCAGCTTCAGGCCAAAACAAATCTATCCCATCTCTCTACGTACATAGTGACATACAAAGACTGTATTTTTGTTCATCACTGAATGCTAGCCGTAGTACGGCTTCTAATGGCGACCGTGGCGGCGTCTCCCGATTTAGTTTCCTCCGCCGCTAGGTTACACCACTTCGGCGAGTAATTTCTCCCGATTCCACGCTCTTTCGCCGTGAAATGGAGCACGGCGGTGCGGCGGTGGGGTCGTCATAGCCGCCCTTGCTCATTTTGGACTCCTGCGACGATGAGTACTCCGACAGCGACGTCCCTCACCGATCTCACCACCGACGATGATGCGGACGAACTCGCCGTGATCACCAACACAAACTCCTCCGGCACATATGAGATTATTTTCTGCGCTCCGCCTACCACAACAATAAGAAGCGTCGTTCGGCCACTAAGCGGAGCGCCGGAAGTGGGAGAAGGAGTGACGCCGCCAGAGCCAGATGTTGCGCGAGCACATGCTCAAGCCCGACAAGTAGCTAGTGCAGCGGTGCTAGTCGAGATCTAGAGCTATTTAGCTTTAATCTTTGCTTAATTTCTTTCTTTCAATATGTATGAACTCTGTTTGATTATCGACACATATTTTCTAGCACGAACTTGTTTTTTGATTATCCACTACCAACTTTTGGATCTATCTCTTCGACGAGTTTGCAAACCGGAAAAAACAATTTTGGGGAAACGTTTTCTGATTTGGGATTATTGTGAATGTGGTAGAGATGCTCCACGCGGACACCATGTTTTTTCCTTCTATATAAGTCATGGTTCTATATTGTTGACACCGATTTTGGCATTGGAAGTAGTAATTTTATTTGAAACTTTTTAACGGTGAGTTTATTGATAAAATGCATCTATAGTTTAGGAGAAAAAAGGTCGTATATATCCTCAATTGAGGTCCGAGAGGTTTCACAAAGTGGTATGTGCTCAGAACTCGCTCAAAATTGACATAGAATTTTGTACGTGGCTCGGTGACAACTAGTCACGCCTGACGCAAGCTAGCACAAGCTGATTTTGTGATAGACACTAATTGTTACCTGTATTATTTTATAAGCAGTTTCTTTCACGCCTTTTAGGCCCTTATTTCATGCTATGAGATAGCTATTATCCGTCAAATTCATATGGAATTTTCGGTCACATGTTATTATTTTATGCTACGAGATGACTATTACCTATGAATTCATGTACCACTTCGTTTGTCGCGTGTTATCAAGATCAATATTTTATGTTAGATGTAATTCTTACCCATCATTGCACTTGGGCATTTCAGTTTCACGTGTTATTATTTTGGGTTACGAAATAGTTGATACCTATAATTTCTTGAGCCATTTCCTTCGTCTTGTGTAACCCTGGTTCTTTTTTTCAGGAGATTCCTCGAAATATGTTGTAGCCCCGCTTTATAAATAAAGTCACAACAACCGAACATACAAAGTGGTGTGAAAACCCTCTTACAAAGCATGACAAAACAAACGACAAGTGAGATGGGAGCAAATGACCCAACTCCAAGCCGAGCAAGGAAAACAGAGAAGCCACACATAGCAAAAGGCAACATAGACTACCGAGCCGAAATGAAACCATGCCGTATATATGAGCAAACCATCGGACAAATTGCACCGGACAACCAAGCCATTGCTAGAGAGGGCCGCTTGCCTTCTTGCTCCAGGCAGCGGAGCACCGATCATTCCAGCTATAGCAAGGACCGAGAACGATCCCAAGAAGGTTAGGTGTAAGAGATAGGAGGACAATGAAGACATCCCATGCCAGAGCCGCAGAAGCTTCACGCCGGATGAAGGAATCTTAGAAAATGCAACCAATAGAACATGAGTTCCACGACACTGTCCCCAAGAGGGGTAACAACGCATCATGCTACCGCCGCCGCTGTTTCCAAAACAGACTAGGGTTTTCAGCTGGAACCCTCAAACGAAGAGGAGAACCACATTGTCGTCCCAAGAGGGATACTACACATGTGACTGTCGACATCCCCACAATAGTGTAGAGCTTTCGCTCGACACCTCATCCATGCCACCCGAGAGTTCGCGAGACAGCCCGATGGGAGGACTGATGCCACCAGTTGAGGTCTCCAGATCTAAACGAGGGACCACCACCGCAACGATGATAGCACCAGAATCACCCGTGGCCCCTCCCCTCGCATCCCATACAGCTGAGAGAAGTCACCACCACCGATGCAAAGAGGCCTACCGTGAAACCAAACATCGCAACCTCTCCACTCGGAGCCGATGCCCCAGCGTCCACGGACGCATCGACAATTCAACATATCCCACACACAACGAACAACAGAGATGGCGCGGATCTAGGTCGGCCTGACCCAAAATCCGCGCATGCCGCCAGCGACGGGAGGTGGCAAGCATGATAGCTATGGTGCCTCCGCACCGTCTGCAAGCCTCGTCCGCCCGCGATCCAAATGGGCCAGACCAGACTCGGTCATTTGCGGCCTAAACCTAGGCCTGACGACACATATCTAAGCCCATTGCGCCATCCCATCTGAATGCGTACGTCGGCCACCTAGTTCATCGCGGTAATACACTACCAAGCTGCCAGCCCCGCCGCCAGCCAAGGTCGTCGTCGCCCTGCCGGTCAAAATCCTGCACATGGCCGCACTGCCGACAGAGAATCCGTCCCACGAGGCCCTCCACACGTGCGGGGAGAGGAGGACCGTTGCCAGCAGTAATTCATGGGATTTTCCCGACGGGGGATGAGGGAGGGGACCGTCGTTTCTAGCGAGTCGGGAAGGTGTCTCGGTCGCCCCAGGGACGACGCGTGTACATGACTCAAGACCAAAGCGGCGGCGGGCTCTCTCTCCCCAGGTGGCGGCACTCCATTCTAGCCGGCCGTGGCGACGGCCTGGTCCAAGAAGCTATTAGGCGGTGTGGTGTCGTGGTATATGCCGGCGGGCTAGGAAAGACGACGGTGGAGACCGGTGTCTCCTCCACCAGGGGTGGTGCCCTCGGGCGGCGGCCTGCGGATCTGGGTTTCATGGGAATTGGGTCGGGCCGGCCTGGGGGATCCAAGGTCATGGCGGTAGGAGGCGTGGCGCCATCTAGATCTGGAGGATGCCTGCCATGGTGACACTGGCGATCGCGGGCTGGGCGGCGGTGGACGGGGCTCTTCATGACACACCGGTCTCCTCGGGGTGAGACCCGTTGGAGCTGCGGTGAGGTGCAGCTTTAGCTCGACGGTGGTGCCGATGGTGTGTGGCACTAGGTAGCATGGTGGCTGCTGCAGGGGTTGTGTGCCATCACGGTGATACTCCGGTTGGCTCGGTGGGTAGGAAGGATCGAGGCGATACTCCGGATGAAAGTCTTGTCCAACTTCGGTTGTGCCGACGATGGCGCTCGCGAGCGTCCTTTCCCTTCATGGAGGCGTCGTCGAGTAGGTATGTCTTCTCCCTAGCCCACTTGAGGTGTTGTCTCCGAGTGAAAACCAAGATTCAGATGTTCGGATCAGCGATGGTGGTGTTTCAACGTTATTCCTTTGTGGGAACCATCGTTTTGGAGACATGAACATGGGAGCACTCAGGTCTCGTAAATCATTGCTTTGTTCGTTGTTCGCTCAAGGTTGAGCTTCCGGGGTGCAATGTACGCCGTCGTTGGTGACTCTAAGGGGTTTCTTTCACCAACTCGTCGACTCCTTTCAAGAACATAAGGGTGGACGGTACATCGACGCAGAGAGTTCTAATGGAGTTGCCTTTCTTCGAATGTGACCCGAGTTGGTTAAGACGCGGCGTTTTGGCTCGGTTTTGGGCAGACATGACCCTTGCGTCGTGTTTGTAGGGTGTGCGTTGACTAGTCTTCCGATTGGCTCTTTTATGAACATGATACACCTTTCCATGGTGTATTCTTGAAGAATTCGCATCCATCAATATTGCTAGCTCATGATCGGCTCCTTCCCTAGATAGTGATACTAGCAAGCTAACTCGAGTACGTACGACACCACTAGGCTATACATACATGCATGGATCGGACATCGTCGATTGACCGGCGTGCGGCATATGGGAGCTAGCAAATGGATCAAGAGCTAGCTTATTCCTGCCCAGGCCCATCCTAATCAATGCATGCATATCACATGGACCTACATGAACCACAAATCTATCTCTCAGTTGATTTTCTTTTTCCGTCCATATACGCACGTGAGGACCTGCTCTCCTGTAAGTTTGTGATGCATGCACGAACCTCTCCCATGCAATACATGCATGCAGGCACACACGTATGTCCACCATCCTTTCGGGTCCTTCATGCCTCCGAGTGTGTCATATATATAAGAGCATCTCAAACACGCTGACCCATTTAGGGTCCTAAAGTTAGAGGTTAGGGTTACAAATTGTAACTTAAAATCAGGTCCATAACCGGAAATTGAGTGATCGCCTCTAGGAATAAAGCTAGAGGATGTAAATATTCAAGTATTCAATGACACATGCTAATGTATCCCACCACATCGGCCAAGAAATGTACGTCGTGTTCCTTTTATTTCAAGTATTCATCTCTGTCAACCATTTTTATGTACCAGTAAGTTGACGGCCAACTTAAGCCAACCTAATTTGAGCCGGACTCCATATCCTTCACACCACTGGGATTCGATGGTCATCAACTCCGATTCTCAACTAATATTATCTTATAAAAGCCGATGGCAAGTCATACGTGCATGTTGGGTGAAGAGCAGATGACAAAATCTAGCTATCGCACGGTGGAAAAGGGGTTGTTTGATTGTCAAATCCTGCAAGCTTATCTTCCAATTTTACCTTCTTATCCCTCCTTTTCATTCATGCACGTATGAATCCGAGCCTAGATCTAGTGGCCGCCTAGCACTCCCATTTTCTCGGATTTGCAGTTGCGACCAGCGAGTGGGTCATGCTTGTTGTACCCCCACCGTCCTAAGGACGATTGGTTGGATCTATCTTTCATGCATGTCCATTCTTGTGGAACTGCCGTCAGAATATCTCTCCGTGGGGGTGAGATCTTGGATGTCAGGGCGTTGGCTTCGGAAGATGGACTGCCCGGTTGACTCTGCGACGAGTGGCGTGACAGTGGTGATGGTCTTTTCCATTGGCCATGTGGGTGGGGAGGAGTAGACGGGGGGAGACCCTGGTCCTGGCGGTGCTTCGGCTTTGGCTTTGGTGGCTCCCAGATCGTGTTCAAGAGGCATGTCTCAGGGAAAATGGGCAAGTCGAGTTACCGGTGTGGTGCGAAGGGTTTGCCGAGAGAAAACTTTGAACTCCGGCGCCAAACAATGGCGACGCATGCGGGTGCCGTAACCCTCTTGGGGCCTTGTTGTGGGTACCTTCTCCATGTTAGGGCTCCAGGTGAAATCCATTGACCTTTTGGTCACGACGATGTCCGCGTTTTACGTCGCCACCCTCTTGAAGGCATTTGTCGTGGAGCCTCAGTATTTGTCGACCTCTCTCTGGGGTTTCGGTGGCAAATCTGATGTTCTTTGTAAGAGGGGTTTACTCATCACCTTGTATCGGTTCGTCCGTTTAACTTCATTTAGCGAGGCGAGAGCTATTCGAGAGAGAAGATACTTGTGTCATTTACCCATCATTTCATGTCGCGTCTATTGTCCGACCGAAAAATAAACACCCCTACGGTCCTCTCCTGCCCAGGGTAGACGATGCGGGGACCACATGTCATGTTTTAGTTCTTGTCGGCGCAATGAGGTCTAATAAACCCTTTGAATATTGTGTGGTGTACTAATATACTTATATAATGGTGATGGAAGTTGTAATATAAAGATCTAGAACAAAACTCCCATGTGTGACCTTGTTCACAAACAAACACTTGCAGTATGAAACTGATATTTGAGGCCACCAGATAGAATATTGTGAGAACCAAGGTCTATATTTTTGACCAGAGGTTGGGCTCAAATTTGGGTTTCCGTGTTCCTTTGACATAATCTAACACAATAAAAGAGAAAACTCCATTGGCCAATACCATTTCGATGTTGGGAAAAGCTCTAGATGAGTATAAATTTCCCACGTCGAGACCACCCGAGATGAACTTGTGGAAACGTGTGATTAACATGTTTTTACATGTTTCTATAACCTAACCTTTAAAAATCAAGGATTAAAGTTCGGTCAATCCGCTTGAAACATTGTTCAACGCTTTCATGGTGTAATAATATATATTTATATAAGGGTGGTGGAAGATTTAAAGAGCTACTAAACAACTCCAAGCGTGACCCTGTTCATATAGGAGACTACCCCGTAGTAAGGTTCTGCACAAACTCCCACGCCGGAGCCTCTAGAGAGCATCTTGTGAGAATTTAGGCTCAAAAGGATTTTTACATGTTCCTATGGCCTACAAGAGGCCAAATTAATACAAGAGTTATGTCAGTGACATCGAAGTGGGAGCTTAGCCCTACAAGCGTACAATCTTCTTACGAGATAGCCATATTTGTGAATAAAGTGACATCCCATAGTTGTGTATGACCCTTGACCAAGCACACAGCACATATGTAACAATATTATGCCCACATGCAAGTCGAAAAGTTTATTTTTTTGCCCTTTTGGGCCCCTCTTACTATAAACCCCAGTAATCATTTGAAAGTTGTTATTGCATGTGCCTTTTCTCTTTTATTGGGTTAGGATAGTTCAGAGGAACACGAAAGATCCAAAAGGATGTACGTGAGAGGTGTAGGAAAATTCACAAGACCTAGAGAGGTGTATAAATTTTGCATGAGTGAGAGTAGGTCGAACAAATTAGAGAGGTATATGTGGGATTGGACGACCCGCATAGGTTTGTATATGCTTCCTTTTCTCCTTTTTTGGTATTTGGTTAATCTGCTTCGTTATTTTCTTCGCCCATTTTCTTTTTAGCTTTTCCTTCTTAAAATGAAACGAAGGTCCCAATAAATAGGGGACCACGACGGTTATTACCTCTCGTTTCATGTGCCATTTCACTCACCCACTATTAGGGTTCTTATTTTATGGAGACAACTACTACGTATAATTTCATGCGTTGTTTTTTGCCTAGCCTTATTATTATATTATACCCTATCATTTCATGTGTCGTTTAGTTGTCAGTGAATGGTTCAAATCATACATAGAATGATTGCTATACCAATAGCTACCAACATTGTTTACTTTTTAAACAAATGTATTATCGTGTATTTCCTTCTTATATTTATTTATACGTGTTGATATTTTATGGTGTCACGAGAACAATACCAAACCTTATCCTTTGGTCTAATAACATCGAGGATTAGACCGCCATTGTGTGGCGCATGGGCACCTAAGACAGTTGCCAAAAACTTCCCTTATGCCACACATCTGAAAGAAAGATCCTACCATGTTTGTTGCATGCGTAGCCACCCTAAGTTTTGTCGGATTAATAGGTTGTGTACTTGATACCGAGAAAATAGATCGCATCTACTACTTCATATTCAATTCTCACGGTGCCTATTATTTCATTTCATTGTATCTATTTTTATAAGAGCATCCCCAACTATCGCACAAAACCGCCACGCGCTAAATCGTTTTACAACACCAATTTTTGTGTTTTTGGGCGCGGAGCCGGTCGCAACAATTCTAGATGCCCTAAATTAAGCGCTCCCTCTCGGTGACGACGTCCTCGGGGAAGTGGGCGCTCCACTCGGCCATCACATGCTCGTCTTCCTCGGTGTCGGCGAGGCGGCGGCGATCCCCCTCAGTGACAACGTGCGGCGGCGGCGTGAGCTCCTGCGCCCGTTGGCGCGTCTAAATGTCGACGAAGTTCATTTGGGTGTCCGGCCGCCTGAGCCGCCATCCCACGCGCGGGTGGCCTCATGCATGGTGTCGAAGGTGCCGAGGCCGACCCGCGTGTTGCCGCTGCGTATCTCGGTGTAGAACGTGTCATTCGGGCGCTTGCGAACGCCGCGGTAGCCGCTGTTGTTCCGGTGCGGTGGCAGTGCCAAGCGGCGGGGAGAGCAGAGGAGAAGGCGCGGGCGCCGAAGCGGCGGGAAGAGGAGAGGAGAAGGAGAGGCGCTTGAGGGAAGTTTCCAGGTGGTTGGCATGGCGTGGCCGGTGGGTTTTGTAGCGCGCGCAGGCCGCCACGCGCCAGTCTTCCCGCATGAGTCACTGCACGCGTTGTTTTTCCGCGTCCGCTGGAGAGCGCCGCGCTGGCTCTCACGAGCCATTTTGGCGGCTTTGGCACGCGCCACGCTATTTTGGCGTGACCGCCGGAGATGCTGTAAGTTATACATATAATGTTGTACATTTTGTTATGATTCTACCATATTACATTATCTTATGTTCGCTTGATTTGAGAATATGTATTCTCGTACCGATAAACTCGTGGTGTACCGCTCAGTTGATGCATGTTATTTCATGTGCAGTATGGGAATAGTATACTGTGTTGATTTTTGTGTGTGTAAAGTACTCTCACCCACTCACAACGGCATGCACCGCTCTTTTGCCCCCTCTCTATAAAACAATCTAACCTTACACCATCGATCTTCCGTCCTCCCGGTACTTACTATTGACCCCATACTTCCATTCCTACCCCTTCCGGCGAGTCGTTCCTCGACGTCATTGGTGAGCTCCACCATCAACGTTGCCGTCCACCTGAAATGTAGTCTTAACGACCCTAGATATGTGCTCTAGCACATCTAAGCTACATAGGAATGGTTGTCGTCTCTATAACAACCAGACTCACAACTCAATCAACCCGCCCAATGCAAGAATTTGAATGTAGTTTGACTTATTTCCGCACACTTAATTTAAATACCAATGTTGTATTGAAATCACATAAACTAGGGCATGCCCCTTATCTCCCATCTACTCAATCTCCAAACTCTACATCAGATGTATCTACCATATAAACCCACCATCGACGACTACTCCTTCGACGCGCCCCCTTTGCCACCTCATCACTACTACTACATGTGATGTGATCTTTAATCCTGAAAACCACACAAGATTTAAATAGTTAAAGATCTAACTACTTGCATATATATGAGAACGACCAAAGATATGTAGCTAAGGTTTCTCGCACGGGCCGCTCTCATCATTTTCCTGCGTCTCAAAACTACTACTTGGGCTCTAAAAAACTGGAATTTTTTTATACCTAATTAACTTCGATTCTAACTAAGTAATATTTTCAGCCCCTAAGATGGTGTTCGACATCTCTAGTTCTGATTTGGTACTTTACGGACGTAAAATGGGTTGAGAAAATTCACCTACAACTTTTAGGTGGCGTTTCTAAGGATTTACTATAGTTTTTGGCGGGAAATTATATGCACAAATTGTTTGGATTAATTGCAAACGTGTCTGTGAGCTTTTACTGGGCCAAACAGGTTAGAAGTAGACAACTATTGGGCCGAAGTCAGCGAATCCGTCTGGTAAGGGTTAATAACCAGTCCTTTTCCTCAAAAAAAAAAAAAAAAAAAAAACACCAGTCCTTTCAACCACAACGACGCTACCCTTCTCTCACTCGACTCCCGTGATGCGCCGCCACTCAGCTCACTCAACTTCACCCCCAAGCTCCCACACACTCCGACGCTGCTGCCCCTTCCCTCCCAACTCCGGTGACCCCACCACCGCTCAGCCTCGCCGTACACCCACTCGCCTCTCCCTCGCTTCCCGACCCCTCTCCTCAAGATTTCCAGATCGAGCGGCCGATCCAGCAGCCCCCATCGGCCCATCCAGATCAGCCGCCGCTGGCATGGCTCCCATTGCCGGCCTCTCCTCTTTTGGCGCCCCTCTCCATCCCGCTTCCAGGTTACCGCGTGGAGCACCTCCGACGACAGAGGCCGCGAACGAACCACGGCGGCGCGGCTGGGTTTATTCGCCGGCGCGAGCGTGCATCGGTAGGACGATGCGCGACGCTCCGTCGAACTCGCCGGACCACGGCACGCCCATGGCCGAAGAAACGCGGTTCGATGATGCCCATGGGGCGCCGCCCGCCAAGACGCGCCGGCGGCGTTGCGAGCCATGGAGGGCCGTCGTACGTCAGGACCTGCATCTCGACGTTTGAGGAGGGGAAGGTGGTGTTAGGCTATCTCCGGCCGGGCCACCGATTCCGGCTGCCGCCGCTCACAAGCCTTCTCCGTCGCGTATGTTAGATGGCCGGCGTCTTCGCGGGCGTGCTCGACGACTGTGACACCGTGGACGCGGTTGTGCAGCCCCTCTACGCGCCGGAGTTGAAGGCTCGGTGGGGCGTCCACGTCAAGCTGCTCGCCCCCAAGCAACCTAGACGCCGCCGTTCAGGAGCTCACAACACCGGCAACCAAAAGGTAGCTCCTTTGTGGCGCTCGAATCTACTGGATTAATGTGCAATACATGTTGTGCTTGCTTGCTGCCTCGTCCTGCATATGCCCATTGGTTGCTCTGGTTAGGTCATGCTTGCATTTGTTGCCTGAAATTGATGTGCTGGTAGTGTGGTGGGGAGGTGATCGGATGGTTGCGGATCGGCTGCGAGGTGTCCAGCTCTACCGTCACACGGTCATCTAGCCGGATTACAGTGAACTTGTTTATCTTGCGTAGTTGGTCATTTAATATCTTCACATGCCTAATGCTTGCCCAAGTCCGGAGTGGTGTTTTTAAATAATAATCCATGTATTTGAGGTGCCTAGCGTAATAGTGTAACCTATCTCTGTACATTTTATACCATAAATTCGAAATGAAACAAAAATGTATGTATCAGGTAGCTTGATCCCTGATAGCAGTATTTGGTGATAACTCTATGTCCTCTTTTGATAATTTTTTCTGCATGTACCGTGTCTTCCAGGGATTAGTTGTCGAGGGAGCACATTCGGTTTCTGGAGCAACAGAGAACATCAGGTGTGTGCCATCACAGCCTCCGGTTTTCCAAAACAGCAGTCTTGCTTACATTGAGTGAGCATGATTCACTGGATAGATTAGCGCTGCTGCACTGAACACACACCCACGCAGCATGTTTCTTTTGCTTCAGTTTCCCCCCGAAGCCTTAATATCTAATGGTTGTGTTCTTTTCGTGTGCAGCAAACCCTCCAAGTATGCCCATCATGGCCAGGTGCTACAGAGAGGTGTCCAAATCTGACTACTTTGCTAATGGGTAAGCTTTGCTGCCAAACTTTCCATTTGCGCTTTTGGTAGTAGTGTATTGATTGAGTATTGTCTCCAACAGGGAGAGGGACAGCGAAGTGGCATGATGATGTAGACCGGCGTGTGTTTTCTTCATGGCTGTTGGTCTTGGAGGCTCACACTGGCACGGGCCTTTCGTCTATGGTGCGAGCTGTGGCGAACGTGTCATGGATTTTTAATCTTATGGTTTGGTGGTGGTGATGCATGTACGGCCTCATGATTGCTTGGATTAGGCCACAAATCTGCATGGTTATGATTCCGGTTAGCTTTTGTCAACTTAGTGGTTCCTGTTGGCTTTAGTTGGTGCCAATTTGTGGCATAATCTGGTATTCAGATTCTTGATGTGATGTAAATGTCTTGGTTTTTTTCTGATCAAGATTGGATTGCCTTGGGTTTGCAGCAAAGATATCTGGTTCACATTTTCCATAAATTTCATTGTAAGGCTAATCATTCTACTATGATTGCATAGACCTGCCGTATATATATTTTTGCATGTAAGATGTTTCCTCTATATGGATCATGTTCGTTTTAACTTTGTTTCTGACAAGTGCAGTCGAAGGATGATGCTACGTTTTGAGAGCTTTTAATGCAAAGTGCAAGAAAAGGAAAAAAAAAATAAGGAGCAGATAAAGTTGCGGTGCAGGTTGGATAGAATGGAGATCCATTCTCACGTGCGCGCGGTGTAAAGAAAAAAAAAGTCTGGAAACCGTGAGCGTGTGAGGTTTGGTACGTGGAAGGAAGGATCGAGCAGGGGATCAAGGTCGTTCAGTTGGGCGAGTAAAAATAAAAAAAAGAGGTAGCAAACCTGAGCTGAAGGGAACGGAGCGTGTAGCGGTTGCGCGTGCCCGCGAAGCTGCGCACGTCGGAAACCATGTACTCGGCCGATATGTTGTGGTTGGTGGCGTTGCCCACGTCTCCCCGGATCGTTACAAACTCCTCAGGTGGAGGTTGGCAGGTTGCCAATGGGAAGTACAGTATTTCGGAGCGCAGGCACATGAGATTTCTTGGATCGGATGTTCTGCTCTCCCCGACACGACGCTTCCTCTCCGCCGCCCATCTCTCAACCCACACGCGGAACGCACCATAATTAGAAGCGCATGCACGTGTATATCCCTCGGAACGTCTTCTCGATACACAAAGACACAGAGCAGCAGAGTCCCCCCATATCCAATTCAACATGGCAAAAGCTAGTCTGGGCTCGACGACCATGCTGGGCGCGTCGCTCGTGGCTCTCCTCCTCCTGATCGCCGTCCAGGAGGCCGCCTCCAGAAACGCAGGAGTAATCAGCTACGGTGCCATTGGCGCCGACGACGTGCCCGGCAGGCCGGCGCTTGTCCGCTCAGCCGACGCCGGCGGCAACAAGTACACGCGAGGGTGCGAAAAGATGGACCATTGCAGGGATGCAATGACTGCTGGCCACACGCACTAGCTTTTTTTTTTTTGCACTTCCACACGCACTAGCTAGCTTCGCCATATGTTGGAGCATTTCCTATGTAGCATCGTCTTGTTCATCACGTCGAGAAGTAGAAAAGAGAACAGGATGGAGTACATTCCTATGTCTCTGCAGGCCAGACAACATCATCGTTTTCATGATGTACGCCATCATGTATAGAGATGATACATAAAGGTAATAGGCTTTCGGCTCACGGGTGGGTGCAGATGAACCTCTAACCCCAAAACCGAATTTTGAAATGTCAAAAAAATTCAGACATCTTTTTTTGGATGTTCATATAAACATTCTATGTTCGTACACAAATTTTCGCGGAGAAAATACATTTTCTGTGGCCGGTGTAGAAAAGAAAAATCATCGACGTTTAATATTTTTTTCTCTTTTTTTCTGTTTTTCATTCTGACCACTCAACATGTCTTTTCGATGCGAAACTTTTTTGCACGGATAGTCATTTTTCATATGAACGCCCCAAATTTTGTTTGGATTTTTATGACATTCTAAAAAACGTTAAAAATGCATTTTCTACAACGAGTTCATCTGCACCCGTGGAGGAAAACATCATGTCCATAAACTGATATAAACTCAAAAGATAATACAAACACTTCGCTCGTGGCTCTCCTCCTCCTGATCGCCCCGTCCAAGAGGCCGCCTCCAACAACGCAGGAGTAATCAACTACGGTGCCATCGGCACCGACGAGGTGCCCGGCAGGCCGGTGCTTGACCGCCCCGACGACGTCGATGGCAACAAGTACATGTTGGGTTGCGCAATGGGAATTTAGTTTCTTCACCATGCATGCTACGCAACCGTCAAGATCTATCTATGAAGATATAAGCGAATAAAGATTCCAATATCTAGTTCTCGAGATCGTGTACCAGACACCATAATAGCGGAAGAGGTGTTGGTAACAATGTTGATGGAGCCTGTTGAAGATCCTCACACACAAACTAGTGGGCGAGGATGTTACATACTCCCCGTATCCATCATCTTGATCCAGTAGAGTGGGTGTCTCATATCTTACCCCTCTGAGAGTTTAAACACATACGTCGGGACCAATTCTGCAGTGCTTCGTCGTGCAGGACTAGACACTGAGGTGTATATGAAGGTGGAGTTATCAACACATGAGATATATAGTAATTAGAAGATAGATCTAATTGGGAGAGAACACCTCAAAACCCCAATTAGAAGAAGCTCTAATTCAATTAGAGGGGCTCTAATTAGAAGCTCTAATTAGACCCTCTAATTCTACTAGAGAGAGAGAGAGAGAGGTTTGAGAGCCAGTTGTGTGTTTTGCATAGAGCCTTGAGGTCCTTTATATAGTGGGATGAGAGGGGAGACCTTCCTTGGGGGAAGGAGTCCTACCCTCAATCCAACAAGGGGGGAGCCAACCTACAAGGATGGACGCACCCCTCCTTATGGAACTCGGATTGGACTCCCTTGTGGAGTCCAAGTCCACCTCCACTTTTCCCTTTTTCCTTTTTTTTTCCTTTATCCTCTTTTATCTCCAATTAAATACCGGGGAACATACAGGGAGGATGGTGCGCCATGTGTGGTGCCCTGGGACCCACCTGATAGCCCCCAAAATATAGGTGCGACCATGGGGGCATTCCTGGCCCCTCCGACATTCACCCCTTCTCGGTTTTTGTCTCAAACTCTTCCGGGACCTTGAGACCCCTATAGATAAAATCATCGACCGTATCTAATGATGTCAGAAATATATTTCCGACATCCTGGGACATCTCATGCCCCCTGCAATTTCTCTGCAATGCAACCTCATTTTCTCTCTAAGAAAAACTCCGGAATAAGGAATTCACCTGGGATTTCGGCAGAGGGAGCTAGCTTCGGTGCAACATAGACGCATCATACCAGGCTGCCCTCCAGTTTTGGACCGGTGAATCTTTTTCAGACCCTGACAAGTACACCTGTTGGGACTCCAGGAGCTAAACCTGCAGGGCCACCACCAGGAATCAGTAAAGCAGTACCAGTACAAGGAACCGGACCTATAGTGCTGCCACCATGAGCTGGTGCAAACCCGAATCCTCCACCAGTTCAGCATGTCCGTTTTCAACCGATTCTTCAGCAACCAGTAAACCAGGTTCAGAATCCAGTTTATCAGCATCCAACGCAGCCGGTCCCATAGCTTCAACAACAAGAGCGTTTTCATACGCCTACAGTTCACTTCAATAATCCAGTTGATAATATCTACCTAGTGACAAATAACCTCGCTCAAATTCCCATTGATGCAAATAATTCGTTTCGGGTTGAAGCGATGAAGGCGGTTGAGATGCTACAGATGGCGGTTGTCCAACAACTAAATTACAGCGACCAGGACCGACTTCACTCGACCTCGTACAACAGTCGTAACTCGGCAGCAAGGAGTCATCATGTAAACTCGCTTGTCCCAGCCGGGTCTAGCAACCCAAACCAGCAGAGGGAACAACCAGAACGAGTCCAGCCGAGACAGGCGGTCTCGCGTGCCCCGGTGATCATTAACACCGGGCATAGGGCGACAAACTGAAAATAGAATTCCGGATTATGTTCAACCACCATCTCTGCCTCCAGCCTCAAACCTAGGTATTCTTGTACAAGCCCCTATTGGGTCTCGAAGGATTGGAATTCAGTGTCTAGAACCAGCAATCATGAACGAGCGAATCCCAGCTGACTTTAAGGGACCTCAGAAGGTTTCAAACTATACCGCGGACATGGAGCCAACAGACTAGATTGAAATTTATGAGATGGCTATGGAGATTTTGGAAGTCAGTGACGCTGTGTGCGCTAGATATTGGAGTATAATGCTGGAAGTACCTGCGAAATCCTAGTTAAAGAATTTTCCTCCAAACTCGATCAATAGCTGGCAAGAGTTGAAGGAACAGTTCATCAAAATTTTCAGGAAACTTGTACGCGTCCGACAACAATCACAGTCCAGAAAACTATGTTCAGTAGGAGGAAGAATCAGCTCTCATACCTTCCACTTGGGGTTCCCAACGGGGGTGTTAACTGCATACAAGCCATCACTATGGTTGTTGCGCCCCTCGCTGCCATGGTTCGTGTCAAGCGGTGCGGGCTCCGAGGGGGAGGGTCGGCCCAGGTCAACTAGCGGTGCGTAACCGGGGTGGATGATAATGCTAGGGGCAAAGCTGGACTTGCTGGTGGATGGTGGCGGCAGCCATGGCGCTGCAGTGCGACATCGAGGCTATTCGGGTCTCATTTGGCCTGGACTTGGCATGATTTGGCCGATTTGGGCCTGACAAGCCATGCTGTTGCGTCTGATTGACGAATGTTATTGGCCGTGGAGGACGGCTGATCTCCTCCTACTGGCTGTTGCTACCGCCCACATGGGTTTGGATCGGTTTTCGTCCTACCTCGTCTGATTTGTTGTCCTCGCGATGTTTTCAATTCCGCGGTTCGAGGTCATTGACGTCGGGCCGCGACCTTGGAAGCTGGACTGCCCAGGCGTCTCTATGCCGAGCATCGTGGCAATGGTGATGGCCTCTCACGTTGGCCATGTGGATGGCGAGAAGCAGGCGGTGGGGGTTCCTAGCGTTGGTCGTGGCAACTCCCAGACATGATCTAGAGACCATAATCGGGGGTAGTGGGTGGTCCGAATTTGCGGACAACGTGCGAAGGTTTTTTCAAGCGCAAGCTCTGCGCTCCGATGCCAATGGTGGCGATGCCTGCATGTATGGTTACCCTCTTGGCGACAATGCTACACTTACGGGATATTTCTACGGACTAGCCTTACGCGCACGTCGTGGGATCCTGTGATTGGCAAAGCGAATGCAGTTGCTCCGATGTTTACTCCCTCAACTGATTCACGAGCAAACACGTCAGTCCGTAGGCGATTTTCCGTAAGAATCACCCCGTAAGCGTAGCATTATTGCCCTCTTGGGGCATTGTTGTGGCTATTCGCCAAGTTAGGGCTTCGAGTTGACCTTCCCGGTCTCGACGGCGGCGATGTGCTACGTTGTTACTTCTCTTGGGGGCGTCTTCGTGGAGCCTCGTTCCTTGGGGCTTGTGTCGGTGTTCTCGGTGGCAAGTTTGGTTCTACTTTATAAGAGATTTCCCTCATCATTTTATATCGGTTCACCCGTTGAACTTTATATATAAAGTGAGGTGAAAGCCTCTTTCGAGAAAGAAAAAAGTAAGAGGAAGGATGTGGAGCGGACATTTGGAGGCTCCATGCTCATTGGGATATTGTCCGCCACCCTGGTAGAACATGGGACAAAGATCAATTGTGCAAGTTCATCAAAAATGAGGGTGATACATGATCTTAGTTGGGCTTCATGAACCCCTCTATTTGATGCAGGACATGCATCGGCAGAGTTCGAAGATTTTAGATTGCATCGGCAAATTCAAGAGCTACATCAAGCAAATCAGTAGTTTTATGTCCGTGTGTTGTGGTGGACAATTTATCTAATTTTATAATTATATGAATTTGATTTTTAATTTGAACTGTGTCATTTAAAAGTTTAAGTTGTTGTTGAATTAATCTGTGTGCCAAAAAATATGTATCATCAAGTGTGTCAAACACGAAGCGAAATAGAAGTGGATATGTCCACGGACAAAATGGGGATGTCCTTGGGTACCCCGTGGTATTTTCTACGCGGAAATTTGTCCCGGCAACCGAAAGGACAAGAATTGAGCCAACATGGATACGTAATATTCGATGATGCTCTTAATACGGAATACACAAATGCAATCATGTATATTTCTGACAGCAACGAAACGGTAAAATAGAGTACTAGTTTTACTGCTGTAAGTAAAAAACTAAGACTAGCAGGACCCGCCAACGGTAAATCTGGAGTAATGCTACAGTTACGGACATATTTTTACGGAATCCAGCTACGGACTCACGTGGAGGAAATGGATAGGGTGTGCAGCCCATAATTCACGGGGAGTGGAAGAGAATCAGCGAATCACGGCGCAGGGGTTCAGTCCGTAAGGATTTTTCCGTAGAAATCATCCGTAGCTCTAGGATTTCCGGTAAATCTGCTACTTACTCCAGAGTTGCATGAGTTACTCATCGATCGTCGGGACGGTGCTGGCACTGCGCCTGGCGCTGCTGAATGGCCCCGTAACGGTCCGGCCGACGAACTTGCCGGCCTTGGTGATGCTGGTGCCGAACGCGCCGATCCCCGTGCCCACCAGCCCGACGCCCGCCCCGGCCGTGCTGGCGCCCGACCCCGCCACGGCTGCGCCCGCCGCGACGCCGGTGCCGGCCACGTTGGTGACCGTGGACGACACGCCGCTCGCTGCGTCCGAGGCCCCGGTCACGGCCGCCGTCCCCTCCCTCGTCTTCCGCCGCTCCTCCATCGTCCTCTTCTCCAGCTCCAGGGCCTCCAACGCCTCCTTCTTGGTGTACGGGTGGTACAGCACCTACACACATTTATAGACAGCTCGATCCAGTTCTTGGTTCGAAAACATTGTTGCAAAGGCGAGTCGAGGGCATGGATGAGCTTGCCTTGATGGTGAGCACGCCTCTGTCCTTCTTGTCCTTGACCTTGGTGGTGTCCAGGGACGGGAGCAGCTGCAGGTTGATCTCCTGCGCGGTCCCGATTTCCAGGTCGCTCAGGGGTAGCTTGGCGATGCCCAGCCTCTTGTCCTGCTTCAGGTTGTCCTCGTCGAACACCTCCAGGATGATGTGCTGCGTCTCCTTGTCCTCGGCGATGAGCTCGAACGTCTCGTTCCACTCCGGGTTCAGGTTGTCGTCGATAACCCTGGTCTTCTCCTTGAACATGGGCCGAATGAAAAGCACCACGTACGGATCGGACTTGCCAATCAGCTCCTTGTTCTTCAGCGACTCCGCGCGGACCACTGTCACCGTCACCTTCCCCTGGGGCATCAGCTCCAGATCACTGCACGGTAACATGCCAAGAGGCCATTGTCAGCCAGCCACTCTAGCATCACAGGGTGAATCCAACCCATGATCAAGCTTTGTGAAATTAATGGAACCTTATGTCGACGTCAACTCCGCCTAGCGGGATGACGATTCTGTAGAAGCGCATGCACGTGTATGTTGTTAGCTGAATAATCTTGTCAGTAGCCGTTAGTAGCCTAGGATTCTTTCAGTTAGTCTGTTAGGTGTGCATTCGCGAGCTGAGCGCATGCATGCGATTTAGTAGGGCTTAGACGCGGTCTTAGCGTTCGTGGGATGGCACGAACCTGTAAGCTAGATTCAGCGCTAAGATAGGATCATCATCCAGTATAAATAAACGCAGTGAAAACCCCGAAAAGTTGCAGGTTTTACGCAACGCAAAACAAAGTGTCTCGTTCTCTGTCAGTTCACGTTTGAGTTTCAGAGAGCAGATTCTAACATATGTCCCTCGGTTCCCGGAACTAGGGTTGAATTGCTTGCGGCGGAAGCTCCTCGTTGCTTGCTTTTATCGGACACGCAACCCGGCCGCCACAACATCTACATGCAGCCTGGAACTAGCTAGCTAGGAAGTCTGCGACGGAAGCTTCGCGTTAATCCGACACTACATGCATGCTTCGTGGAGCCTGTGCATTTTTCCATGCTTCGTGGGTTACCACTATAGCTGCAAGCAGGGGCGGACCTACATAGAGCTGAGTGGGGGCAGTGGCCCCCACTCATTTTTCTGAATTTTAGTGTAATCTGCTCAGATTTGAAGAAAAATGGTTATAAAAAAATCATTTTTATACTATAAATGCCCCCACTCATTCGAAGTGCCCCCACTAAATTTTTTGTCTGAGTCCGCCCCTGGCTGCAAGCACTTTCTTTCATTTTTTCCATGACGCCCGCTCGTACCGTCCGGCTCGAAAAAACTCGTAACGATCCTCAGGCTGGTGCCAATGCACCGCCCACTATTCACGGGCTATAGCCCCGCCACGTCACCTTCTCTCATCATTCTCACGCCACTCTCACGGGCACGGTGCCAGTGCACGGGCTATAGCCCGGGCTGTAAGATTCTCTCTCTGCCACATCAGCTTTTCTCTCTCCTCCACGTCAACCATAATCATTTTTCAATTACTATAACAAGTACCAACCATAAAGTGTTTTTCAGGAAGTATTTGGTTTATAAAAAAATAAGTTTAATGACTATGGGAAGCAATATTTTCAAAAGTAGTAGTCTCTGAATTTTATTTAGCTAATTTTCTATTTTAAAATAGTATGGAGTTGCTATAAGTAGTTATTTATAATTTGGAAATAAAATTATTTTAAATCTATGGAAACAACACCCAGATATCTTTATATTAAAGATCTAATTTTTACAAAACCATAGGTTTTTGTTTGAGGCAAATTGGGATTATAACTATAAAGTTATGAATTAAAGAGTATAAAAATAAAACAGAAAAATGGAAAATTGGCTCCCAACGGCTCGGCCCCGCGCTACCGCCCCAGCCCGTCACTACCGCCCCGCCTATGCGGGCGGTAAGCGAGGCGACATGGGCCTGTCGCCGGGCGACCCAGCACCCGCCCGTCGGCCCCCTACCGCCCGCCCTATCGCCTCCTACCGCCCCGAGGCGGGCGGTAAGCCCACTACCGCCCCCCCCCCCCTTACGGGCTGCGTTGGCACCAGCCTCACACGTACTCGTAACGATCCTCACACGTACCGGATCCTCACACGTACCGGATCGAGCGGTCTGTTTTTTTTTTCTTTTCTTGTGTGAGCACAAAGGATGGCACGCTCGCGTATTAATTTAGCCTCTCTTTACGTTTAATTTGGCTGGACGTAAGAACGACGAAGAATGGTCCCACGTTGCGCGGCGAGCGAGCGAGATGAAATACGTTGCGCGGTCCTTTTTTTTTTCCCTTCTCCTCTTGGTTCGCCTAAAGCAAGCATGCAGTGTGCGACGCCTAAGCACGCTATCGAACAAAGGCACGCGAGGGAGTAGTCGGGCTACTGACTCAAACAGCACGACACATGTCAATTAGGACAGACCTTTGCTTTTAAACAACTACCAACACACGTTTCGGGTCACAATTACTCATCCATCTTATAGTGCAAACCAAGTTAAGAGCAGCTACTACTAAATACCACTCTATCTAACTTACCAACATGACCGCAGCAGAAACAAAAGGCCAAAACCAGATACTACTAAGTTCTACTCACTCCCTTCCAAAATGTAACCCTTTTTAGCGAGCTAAAACAGTTTGCTAAAAAGTCTTGCATTTTCGAACGGAGGAAGTAATAACTAAACATGACCAATATCTGGAGCAGAGAGATCAACCATCCCCACAGACCAATATCTGGAGCAGAAATAATACCACACCACACGTAGGGGAGATCGAATCGAAGCTCACCGACGGGGAACTGTAGCCGAGCCGAGTCAGCACGGCCACCAGCGTGGTGCTTGACTGTTTCGCTAGACATGGAAGGTCATGAAAGAGGAGTACCAGGAGGTACTCTTCAGACCCAACGACTACAATGAGGGGCCGTGGTACACTGGGATGCCACCAACACAAACAACAAGCATTACCAGTTAGCCAAGATAACCAAGGCACTACTTCACCAAACCATCATGGGTTTGATTTAAACAAAGTTACAGGTAAAAGAAAAAAAAAATGTGTTCTTATGAAGTCTATAACAAGAATCAAACTAGTACTATACAACTAAATCAAATGTAGCACATTGTGTTTGTATCTATTCTATAACTAGAATCAGCAACAATAAGACCAGTTTGAGCTACTCTAGATCACACAGACCAGAAATTACAAAGCTACAGATGGAATTCAATGTAACATAATTCAAGAAGGTTAAACAGACAGGTCAACAGCATCACAAGCTAAACTCGCAACCTTCTATGCACCAACCTGATACCTAACATCGGTTAAACCCAAAAAAAAGTGAGATGCTTACTACAGATTCCTAGCCCAACTCCTGGCAATGCAACCAAAGCTCAATGATCGGCATCCAAAGAACAGGCTCGAACTCAGAATTTTGGGACTTCAAAGAAGGAACTGAGCAGATGCACCTAACTTTTTCGATGCCGTTATCGATGAGCACTTGAACGGCGGCGTCGAGGGCGCGACGGTGGGCTTTGGGGGTAAAGAAGCTCGACCTCCTGCACAACCTTCTTCAGATCCTCCTTGTAGTCAGGCGCCCCCGCGAATACAGTGAGCAGCGGCACCCGGAATCGACGGCGCAGGCGCGTCCTGGTGGCCTGAACCTCCTCGCCGGCGTGAAACACCTCACCGCGCAACCTCGGCCACGCACGCGCCGCGGTCCGGCGAGTTCGACGGGGCGCCGTGCACCGTGCTACCGATGCATGCGCGCACCGGCGAGCAAGCCGCCGCGACGCCGTGGTTATTGGGCCCGCGCCACCGCCACTTTCTTGGGGGGGGGGGGACATCGAGAGGGAAAAAGGAGCTGTGCCGGCAGTCAGAGAGTCTGGGGTGGCTGTCAAGAGCGCTCGGATGCTTCCGAACGGCGTCCATGGCGGCAATGTCCAGCTCCACCTGTGGGGCAGCCCGTGTGCCGGAGGGGTGGAGGGCGGAGGTGGGGGTCGACTTGGTGCGGTCGTACGGGAGGAAGAAGGAGGGCGGCGTCGTAGATCTGCTGCGCCCGCACGGGAGGGAATGGGGAGGAGGTGTGGGGATGCCATGGCCGGCCAAACCACCGAGCGGCGGCGTGGGATGTGGGAAGGCTCCGGGAGGGAGGAGGGGATCGTGTTGGGTGGGTGAGTGGGTCGCTCGGTCTCGGTGGTTAACACTAGAATGGACTTGAGTGGTCCGAACGGCCATCAGCCCATTCACGACCCCTGTGGCCTGTTTGGCCCAGTAGACATCAACATTAGGTTTTCCAATGAATTCATACTTTAGCTAAAATATTTTCCCTCCAAAACACCACCAAAAACTTACAACCCCCATGGAAAACTTCTAAATAAACATGCTTTTCACCAACATGGCGAGCCAACCGCTTGGCCTTCTTACTCGTGCATTCATATAATCGACCTCTCATACCTTAGTTGGCCGCTTTATCGGCTAAATGTCTGCACGAACTCCAGAAGGTAGACGCATGCAATCAAAAAATTGGAGCGCCGCCATGCACCGCTAAGCACTCAATTCTAGATTATCTAATTCAAGCATTGTACTTTGTACATGTACATGCATGGCCCATGCAACCAAGAACGAATCCATCCATTTTCGTGTGTAAGTTTATATCGCATGCGCACGTATGTCAACAAAACCCCTAGAGTTTCAGAAAATAAAAACTAGTTGGTGTGCTTTACATTTTCTTTAATTATTATCCTATAAATAAATATATTATACATATAATTCATTGTGCCTAAATAGGCATACAATAGTATGTCGGGATTAGGGATGTACCTAGGTTTATCCAACAGGGACACCGAAGATATTGTACCCCAAGTTAAGAGTTTGAAAATTTTAATGGTTAGAACCCAATTGAATTAACCTAACTAGAGTCTGAAATCGCCTCAGAGCGGCCGCATGCAAGAAAATCTGAAGTAGAAAGAACAAATCGCAAGGCTCGTTGAGAATTTCAAATGCAAGTAGTCAAATCCTCAACTATTCAAAACTTGATCAGTTTGGGGAATTAAAAGCACATCATATGTAGCGGGCAAGGGCAGCGCAGAGGGGTAGCAGTCGAAGGATGTAGTCAACGACTATAGATTCGGAGATCAAGGAGACATCCGTTGTACGAGGATACTTATGAAGAAAATTATGATATCATTTGATACATAAAATAATAACGGCCAGGAGCTAAACATTGATTAAAAATGATTGATAATGCACTAAATAATAATGGGTGGCAAACAAGTCCAAATGAAATGGTTCGTAACAGTCGTCTCCTAGCATAAAAGAAGGGCCCCGAAAGAACGCAACATTTTTGAGCGGGACCTATCCCCATTTCCATATCGCCCGTTAAAATTGAACTCCACTATAGCATGTCAAGAATTTTTCTGTGAAAAATTGTGAATGTGATCTCTTGTGAAATCTCAAGCACCATGACTTGTGAATGTGATCTGGCATGGCGCATCAACTAATTAGGAGACAAATGTAGTGTACATGAATATATAAAAAAAAGCCATATACATGAAGAGCAACCGCTGATATCACATTTTTGTGTGTAAATAAATAGCGGTTAATGTTACTATGGTGGAAAATGATCACAACAAAATTTATGAAGGAAAAATGCCTCATGAAATGAGATTCATTAACTACCCTTTCATGAAATAAAAATCTAGATAAAAGCCACATCTATATTTGAAAACTCAGTCCTGCGTGCCCAAGCATCCCACTTCCTCGGCTATGTGTCGCCTCGTAGGACAAGGCGGGGACGACTAGGGTACCGTCAAAGAGAAAAGTGCAAATATGTACCATTTCACAAGAAAAATGTTATCATTTACCATTTGTATTTTGACAAGATAAAATGGCATGGTTATATAAGTTGATAAATTTCGAACAACTATAAGTGATAGCATAGTGTTCCGAGTTAAAAAAAAGGCAGAGTTCATATGTATAGTTGATGCGTGCAAGAGAGAAAAGGAGATATTTTGGACAGAGTTGCTAGCAATGACTTGGTAGGCACTGAATGGGCACATGGATCGTATTCCCTCCATCCACGCATAAGTGCGCTTCTAACTTTTGGTTTTAGTCCCAAAAAAATTAAGATTTGACCAACTTTACATAAAATAGTAGTACTCCCCCCGATCCATAAAAGTGTCACTCAACTAGTACTCCCTCCGTCCTGGTGTATAGGGCACAATATCAAAACCATGTAGTCTCATCTATTAGGCATATTTTGCCTTAATTCTCATCTAATTAGTGGGTGGTTGCCTCTCTTCACCTCTCTCCACCAATGCATGTAATGTTTAAACACCAATGAATGAGTACCTAGGGCGTAGAGATTTTCTATATGTGCCCTATACACCAGGAGGGAGTACAAATTTTACTAACTTAGTACAAAATGAGCGACACTTTTTATGGATCGGAGGGAGTAACATATGTGACACCAAATTGATATATTTAAAAACTTCATGTCAAGACCAATTTAGTGTCATAAATTGTAACATGTTTTTCTATAATGTTGGTCAAAGTTTAATAAATTTGATCACCGTCGGCTTAGGTCTGGTCGTCGATATCACTGGCCTATGCGGACGGGAAAACAAATAGGCCGTTGGTACATCTCTTACCATCGGTGCCATCTGCCACGGGATATACGCCCACGCCGGTCGACGGATTGTAAATACCGCCGTCTTAGGCTCAGTGCACGTGGTGCCTCACGCCATTCCGGCATAGTGCACAGACGGCACAGTGGCAACACCGTTAGCATAACATGTTGGACATATGCCGACGACAATTCCGCCGGCATAGCCCTTATGTCTTTTCTCCCCTTTACTACTAGTGATTAATGTTTGATGTTTTTATTATAAATTTTACTTACTCGCAATAAATCACATAAAATCAGATAGTATAAAGGCTGTGATCACATGTGGGCTCACATGAAATGATATACGACTCAACCAGAGAGAATAATTTAAAATCTTGTGGGGCCAGCCTTACTTTTCAGTATTGCTATGGTGTAAACAAATAAAAATAAGGATAAAATTTTATTGGTGAATCCTCATACGGAGAACCCTCGAGGGGTAGATGTGCGGGCCCCCAAAATAGGGTTTCATTGGAAAAAGACCGCCGAAGCGAAGGAGGTAGGCGATAAGTTCAAACAGGGTAGACGGTAGGTTTGGATCGCACCGAAGGGAGTCTTTTGAAGAGTTGGGGTAGATTTTGTTTTGCTTTGGCATGTTCCTATGGCCTAACCTAGCACAAACAAGCAAAAAAATTCCACTGGCCTACCCTCCTTCGACGCACGTATAGGAGTAGACGAAAAAACTCGGTTTTCTCCAACGGGTCTAGGTTTTGCCGGAGAGGGGCTAAAGAGTGTCTCAATCACACAAAAACCTATGCGGTACCATATCACGTGTACAAGTGTTTTGGGAGTTGTAGATGTCCAACATTCCACCCCGGTGTGTGATGGGCTTCACCGGCATGACCTTCTCTCCGATGAGTTTCACGACTTATAGTCCGAAACTCCCACTTCGGGCATACTGGAGGGAATCTTCTGAATAGTTGGGTATATATTTGCTTTGGAATATTACTATGGCCCAACCTACCAC
Organism: Alopecurus myosuroides; assembly: GCA_028641055.1. Classification (NCBI taxonomy): domain Eukaryota; kingdom Viridiplantae; phylum Streptophyta; class Magnoliopsida; order Poales; family Poaceae; genus Alopecurus; species Alopecurus myosuroides. The sequence continues at coordinate 61,639 of JAPCYS010001047.1, forward strand.
AAAAATTAAAAAAAAAGTCCACTGGCCTACCCTCTTTTGACGCACGTCTAGCGTGTAGTCGAAAAATTTGGGTTTTCTCTAGCGAGTCTAGAGTTTTCGCCGCATAAAGGATCAAGAGCGTATGAATCCCACCAAAACCTACATGGTGTCATATCACACGTGTGCAAGTGTGTTTTTGGTGGTAGATTCCCAACATTCCACCCTAGTGTGTGATTGGCTTCATCGGCATGACCTTCTCCCTAATGACTTTCTACACTTTTAGCCCGAAACTCTCACTTCAGGCGTATCAGAGGGAATCTTGTAAAGAATTGGGGGTAGATCTTTGCTCTCACATGTTCTTATGGTCTAACCTAACACAAACAAGAAAAAATTCCACTCGGCTACCCTCCTTCGACTCACGTCTAGGGGGTAGCTGACAAAATCGGGTTTCTCCAGCGGTTCTAGGGTTTCGGCGGAGAGGGGATTAAGACGTCTGAATCACACCAAAAAATAGGTGGTGCCATATCACATGTGTAAAGTGTTTAGGGAGTTGTATATTCCCAACATTTCGTGCCGGTGTGTGACCGGCTTCACCGGCACGACCTTCTCTCTAGCGAGTTGCATGACTTATCACCCGAAACTCCCACTTCGGGCGCACGAGAGTGAATCTTGTGAAGAGTTGGAAGTAGATATTTTCGTTGTCATGTTCCTATGTCCTAAAATAATGATAAAAAGGAAAAAAATTCCACCGGCCTATCCTCCTTCTACGCACGTCTAGGGGATAGCCGAGAAAATTGGGTTT